>PVKV010020215.1:0-27051 GCA_004027835.1 Alouatta palliata
ATTGGTAGCTTGATAGGGATAGCATTGAATCTGTAAATTACTTTGGGCAGTATGGCCATTTTCACGATATTGATTCTTCCTAGCCATGAACATGGAATGTTTCTCCATCTGTTTGTGTCCTCTCTTATTTCATTGAGCAGTGGTTTGTAGTTCTCCTTGAAGAGGTCCTTTATGTTCCTTGTTAGTTGTATTCCTAGGTGTTTGATTCTCTTTGTAGTACTTCACTATCTTGGTAGTAACCAAGGTACCTTGAAATCTTTCTGGCCTCTGTGTTATGTCAGTAAATATCTGCTAGTCTGTGCTCCTGGGTGTGGCTATTGGCGTCTATACTCCATCCTGACTTCCGCAGTCCCTAACTCTACCTGTTCCTGACATCAGCTCACATCAATACCACAAAGTCTCCAAGGATAATATTTACAAAATACAATACATCTTAAAGTTTACGTAAAAGAAACTGGAGTAGAATTGAGCTGTCCTTTGTCATAACTTTCCTTCTATTCATTTGTTAATTCTCCCTTGTTGTAAGAGGAGGGGAAATGAGAGAAATAATACCAACATTTGTCTCTCATCCACAGCCCATCTCATATTTTTTGTTTGTTCACCACATGAATATCCTGCTGTGTGTTGGGGTCTAGAGTGGGAAGCTTGATGGTCTCTGATCCAGGTTCTTTCTTATTACTGTGAACTCAGAAAATAGCTGGACAACTAGGAAGGTCCTGGAGAATATTGGCACACACAAATACTAAGAAGGATCTGGTGTCTTTTTCCTGTGGGGATTTGTGGATAGGAAGAATAGTTTGCCTGAGCGTTGGACTGTTAAATCCCAATCAGTTCCTGTGTGCACACACAAAAAAAGAGTAACAATTGGCAAATGTTTAGCACAGCTGCATTATTGCCTATAAAAAATGGGAATGAAACAAACTCATATCTAGGGTAAATGAGATAGTGAAGCGCTTATACTGCTGCATCCAAAAATGATTTTTACTCATCAGAAATGAGAAAAACGTCTAAATGGCTATAAGGGACATTTGAAATTTATGTGGTTTGACACTTAAAAATTTTAGAAACATCTAAAGGAGCATCAAAATAACCAAACTGTGAGGTTAAAATACTCTACATTCCAACCTATAAACCCATGTCAGGAAATACTTATTTTGAGCAACATCTCAAATACAGTGCTAAACTCTATAGTCATTCTTTCAAAGACAAAACAAACAAAACAGTAAAATATCAAGGAAAGAAACAAGTGGTACAGTCAAAGTTGAAAATGTATTAAGGAATACATCAGAACCTACTGTCGGAAATGTGAATGTGTTAGTTCCTAACCACAGATATGTTTGCATATGGCAATAGGATTTATCTCTCAAGTGTTACCTTTAATTATGATTGTGTGTTTATAATTTAGTAATAATGACAGTATCTCTTTGTCATTCAATTTCAAGATGAGTTCCTTTTTTTTTTTTTTTTTTAAGTATTTTACCTTCTGTTGCCCAAGTTAATAATACACCTATAGGTATATGAAATTGTTTTTAAAATGATGGTTCTGAATCAGTTGATGTTGACATTGAAATAGTTTCAAAGCTGCCAATAATAAAAAAAAAAAACTTGCAAAAAATAACTCGTCTTTGTTTATGTCTTGTCAGGAATTTTTAATTAACACTTGAAGACATTTAATTTTATATTGCTGAAAACCCAGATAAAAGGATGATGTATTTTTTTTTCAAAACACATAAACACAAAAGCAAGAGGAAAATATATAAGTGAGTTTTGATTTTCCAGAAAAGTCTTGCAGTTCTACACTGTTTACTGACTGCTGTATTATAACTGTCTTGCCCTTAATTTATTGATACTTGAGCCTGTTTCTTTAAAATTTGACACATTGTTTAGACATCTTTTCAGCTAGAAATAGACCCTTTACAACTATCTAACAACTATCATAACCAATTTCTCTTCTGCTCAGCAGAGATGCAGATTTTAAGGAACATGCAAGTTCAGAATTGTGATGAAAGCTACTATAGGGAAAGGGTCTAGGGTGTGTGTGTGTGTGTGTGTGTGTGTGTGTGTGTGTGTGTTGGGGTTCTGGGGGTCAGATATCTGTAGGCTTCTGTGTATATGAACTTGTTGCTAGCACAAATTCAGAGACTCAAGTTTAAAGCTAAACCCTCCCAAAATGATGCTGACATTTTATCTGATTAAAAGCTCAATGTAAATAGAATAATGATTAACTCATTTATTCATTTAACACCTATTTATAGAATACCTACTCTATTAATACCTTCTCTAAAGATCATGGTCCCTACCTTCAAGGAGTTCCTGGTAAAGTATAAGGCCGATGAAGCAACATAATACTTGTAGAAAAGTATAAATAGAAAATCACTGAGATGTTTGCATTGACTCTTGTTTGGTCTCTTGAGGATAATATAACGAAATGTTAATATTCAAATATTACTCAAGTGAAATAAAGTCTTCTGATATTTTTAGCACTTACTGATTCAGTGGCCACAGCATACCCACAAATTAAATGGACTCTCTTATTTGCAAACCCAACCATTAATCACCCTGCCCGCTTCATGGATTCATGACTAATATCAACTCCTTACATCTGCTGGTGCTTTAAAATCACTTGTACCCACATGTTCTTATTTGATTTTTATAACAGACTTGCGTAGGCAGCAGGAAGTAGAGAACTTAGTAATTAGAGACACTGGCTGTGAAAATAGATTAGTTAAAAATTCCAGTTCTTTTTGTTACTCAGTTTAACTTGAGTGATGATAACAAGATGTTTTTGGTTTTTGTTTTGTTTTGTTTTGTTTTTTTTATTGAGGATAGGTAGATGGTAATCGTAGTACCCAACATACAAGGTTGCTGTGAGTAGTAAATGTGAGTAGTAAATGAGTTAACATATAAAAAAGTAGTCCCAGTGATCTGTTCCAGCTGTCTAAGACAGTAACACTTATGTGTTCTCTAGCCAGTTTAGGCTACATGGTAACTATTATCATAGCTTTAATATGAGAAATGCTTTACATAGTTCTCAGATTTCACATTAACCCTGCATAGCAATTGCTTTTGTAACTGAATTATATTACTTACCCAGATACCTGTGATTTATTGATCTATAATTTATATGCCAGTACTTCGTATTCTAATTAGAGATGTCAAATCAATTTTCACCCATATGCTAACTCTTAGCAATTGGTAATGCCTGCCTGGAACAAGGCATTGAGAGGAATTTCGAGACTCAGGGAAAAAAAAGTTTACATATAGACTACTAAATTCTACCTCAGTCACAGGAGAATGAGGAGCACAAACATTTTCCATCCTTGATGTACTGAATTCACTTCTTTTCTATTGTATACAATATAAATTATTATAGCTTTATGACTTCCACAATTAAACATATATGATTATTAAATCCTTTGCTAGAAAAAACAGGCCATGCAGGAGATGATATTTTCATCCTTAATATACTGAATTCACTTCTATTTTACACAATATCAATTATTACACCTTTTAGACTTCCAAAATTAAACACAATCAATTGATTGTTAAATCCTTTGCTAGGAACAATAGGCAGTGCAGGAGACGGTATGTGCAGGTGTTTGGAGTGTGATAACTAGTGTTCATGTCTGCCTCAGTTTAGAAAGTCTTGTAACACAAAGCAATGGACAAACTGTAAGTTCTGTGTCCTTATTAGAGGTTTTTAGCAACTCATCAATTTAATATTTAAAAGAGTCAACATAGAACTGTCTTGTTAATTTGTCAAGTTTACAATGTTAACATTCCCAACTAATGCAGTGATTATTAAAAAATAAGCATTAAGTTTAGAATAAAAAAAGTCATTGTAGTCACATTTGCTTAATTTATGATCAGATAGTAAAGTTTTATCATTTAAACCCTCATTAAGCTTTGAAGTAATTCAGACATGCTATATTAAATTTTATTGTATGAAATGCTATATAATTGTTAGGATTTGGAAAGTAAAAATAGGTATCCTGAAAGCATAGTGAGTGTATGTAAGTAGGGATGTTATTTTTGTTGTCTTTTGTTTTTCTTACCTGTAACTTTTACCGTCTACATCTATGTTAAATTATAAATACTAAAACATTTTTATATTTTTAACTTAATGTATTTTGTGGCCTTTCAGAAATTATATATTTTTAAAAGTCTCTTTTACATAGTCATGGTTTTTGAACTCTTACTTTGAGCTGATTATATTGTGGTATCTTTATGGATACTAATTTAGTGCATTCTTTCCCTTTTCAAATTTTATTACTTTATTTATTGATTTCTTGTTTACCTTTTACTTACTTGAATTTTGCTTGATTCTTCAGTGGCATCATATTTACCTCTTTGTTTTTATTTTATTTATTTATTTATTTACTTTGCAAAATGTAAATGACTTTATTCTTTCTCTTGACCCAACAATTCCACATTTAGATATCTGTCCCCCACAACCCAACACACAAAATTCTTTTTTTTAATTTTTAATTTTTTAAAGTTATTTATTTATTTTACTTTAGGTATATACTATATCTGGCATTTCTCCCCATGTTATCCCTCCCCACCCCCCATTGTCTCTCCCCAACCCCCCCAACTGTCCCCTGTGTGTGTTGCTCCTCTCCCTGAGTCCACATGTTCTCGTTGTTCAACATCCACCTATGAGTGAGAACATACGGTGCTTGGCTTTCCGTTCTTGGGTCAGTTTGCTGAGAATGATGGTTTCCAGATTCATCCAAGTCCCTACAAAGAACATGAACTCATTGTTTTTTATGGCTGCGTAGTATTCCATGGTGTATAAGTACCACATTTTCTTTGTCTAGTCTATCATTGATGGGCATTTGGGTTGGTTCCAGGTCTTTGCTATTGTACACAGGGCTGCAATGAACATACATGTGCATGTGTCTTTATAGTAGAACGATTTATAGTTCTTTGGGTATATACCCAATTGTGGGATTGCTGGGTCAAATGGAGTTTCTGTGTCTAGATCCTTGAGAAATCACCACACTGTCTTCCACAATGGTTGAACTAATTTACACTCCCACCAACTGTGTAAGAGTGTTTCTATTTCTCCACATCCTCTCCAGCATCTGTTGTCTCTCTATTTTTTATCATCTATTTCCAGATTTGTTTCTGTGATTATCAATCATTCTTATTTGTAATACTTCATCCTTTTTATTTTTTCCTTATAATATTCTCTATTTCTGCTATCAACCAGACAGTAGCTAGTTAATTTTCTCAAGACTCTTGTAGTTTTCTTCCATATCATCACCACGGACTAATTTTAGTAAAGTGGTTTTAAATCTGGTAGTTTTAAATATGAATCTTCTTCAAGCTTTATTTGCTAGCAGGATCTTATTGACTGTAAAGAATATGCATTGCCTTTTAGGTGTAAGCTCTGAATCTTTATTTATTACTCCAAATGAATGCCTTGATACAGAATGTAAAACTTAAAGGGTTATCTCAAAAGAAAGACAAGTCTCCATAAATTGTAGTCTATTTATTCAAATCTCTACTAAACAAAAAAATATGTAAGTATTCTTTTGCGGATTTTGATTATTCCATGTCACTTGAGACATTGTTCTTTGTATGTAATTTTTTGGCAAAACATTTATTTACAAATAAAAATATGGACTTACATCTCTTTCATTCGTTCTCTCAACTATTCACTCAGAGGTTAATGATACTCTCTGGAAATACTTACATAAGTACATGCTTACTTGACCGCTTGAAGATGGACATATGAATGAGTCATTGGAATTCCATTTTGTAAATGATAATATTCTTTAAAAATATTATGAAAGAATAGAGGAAAGGCTTCTAATACATTTCCTGCAGGGCAAGATGATATGAAGTCTCTTTAAAAGAGGTCATACCTAAGGTAAATCATAGAAAATAATAGGAATTAGTTAGCTAAATAATGAGTAAAGAGAGGAAAGCATTTCAGACATACACATAAGTACTTAGTGGTGTCTATGCTACGTTGGTGGTGGTAATGGTTTGGTGGTGAGGACTACGAGTGGATAAGTAGCTTACAAATGCTGGATTGATTGGAATTGGTGTATTTGTGTATATTGAGAGATGGGCGGAGGAGGAGAACATATATCTGTATTAAGTTTTTCAGAAGAAAAATGAAAAGTTTAGTTCTAACATTACATTTTCCATTAGTGTGTATTATTTAACAATAATTAACATGTATCATGTATGTTACTCTTTGCCAGTGATCCCACTTTCATGAATCTATTGCTGAGGAGAATCTTATTAGGCTGGGTCTTTTATAGTTCCCATTTTACCAGGAGGACATTTATTAAGATCAATTAACTAAAGTCACAGAATTTGTAGGAAAGAAAAGAGGACTTCATAAGAAGTAAATCTACTTCAAAGCCGTCTCTGCCTCGCCTACATCAGCATCTGAACCTATATCAATGTCTGTACTTAGTCTTAGAATTTATACTAAAATGCTTCTTACACGGAGCAAGTGTGTTCCTTCCATAATGTAATATATAAGAGAAAACTGAAATTTCTTTTTGGAGTATACTAGGATCACTGGAGAGTGATCCTGAGCCCTTGGAGTTTATGGAATCACGGAGTTCTAAACATATCAATTGGTGATGGAAAGCAGATGCACATTTCCTACTGGGTCAGTGGCCATATCTTTTATTCAGGCAGCACATTCATAAGATGAAGGATTGGAGAGAAAATCGGTACTTGTTGCTTACATATCCCTGAAAAACATAACATCCTCAAGAAAGGTTCTGTAAGCTAGTCTGGAAACGCCCTGCTCAGAGAATATTTTAAAACATTTTGTAATATATGTATCTTCCCCTGGATTTGTACACAGTTTTATTTAAAGTCCATACACTCATGTTGAATTATACCTTGAAGTCAGGTAACTTACTCCTGAAGCCAGTTGCCATGGAAAGAAAAACTAATTTTAAAAAATAAACTCAGCCAATTCCCTAACTGCACGTGTATAGTTTGTAAACTCCACATATAAAATTCTAGATATTATTAATACCTGCACTCCACTAGTCAGGAATACTGTATGCATCTGTTTATTCTTTCCTTGTTTCTTTAAATCTTTTCATTTTATCTAAAATCACTTGTCTGGCAAGTCTCCACTGTTGATTCAGAGAAGACAGCATCAGGGTATGTTTTGTCTAGAACTCTGCTTATTCAAGATTATAAACATTCACAAGACAGTATCTTGAATTTCAGACAACAGGAGAAGCAAACGATTATGTATAAATTATACATATAAACTGCTTGGTTTCTATCTCTGGAATATTAACCTATATAAATATGCAGCAATGAGTGATGCTAGAAATGTACCTGTCATAAAATGGGAGACGAATGCTTTCACATCTGTCATGGAAAGAGACATTTTATCAAGTATCTCAATAACAATCTGGAGGAACACCGGAGAGTGATTTTGGCAGAGCTGAAATCCTACATCAAAAGAGGCAGCCAGTGACATGAAACAGAAGTTCAAGCAAGACAGAAAAGTGGAACATATCTTGGGAGGCTTTTTTGAAGTCATGTTGATAGTTAGACAAATTAGGGGTAATGATGGAAAGCTCTTCCCATGCCTGAAGGATAACTGAATTAAAGAGTCATAGACATTAGGTGTAAAAGATCTCCATTAAGGTCATCTCGTTCATTGCCTGCCAGCAGAGGATTATTCCCTGTAGCATATTCTATAGTACAATGGAATAATGTTTGGGGAAAAAAGAGACTAAAAGGTTTTGTTTTAGTCTGCACTAGATAATCACTGCAAATCAGAAGCCCTCAAACCACTCGTCCTGTACTCTACCCTAGTTAGCAAATTAAAGTGATTAATAGATCTGGGGACTTCAGGTGAGGGTAACAAGAAACTGTATCAAAGTCATAGGGAAAAGGCATTGATTTAATGAAAAGTTCTCAATAGGAATGGCATGAATAACAGAAGAGTTACACACAAAGGAGCCCTTTCCCTAGGTGGAAACGAGGGTTCAGACGCCTATAAGAGCTTACCCTTAGCGAGTATTATTTAAACCACAGTTTGCAGGTCTCTGAAGTTGAAACCTTTAGCACAGCCTTTTAGATAGAAGAAATTCTTTATTCTCTTGCTTGGATACTGTGTGCCTATAATGAAAAGATCTCCTAACGGTGTCCAGAACATTAAGACTTGAATAACTGAATGTGGGTCTCATAAAGGGTAATTGCTGTGTCCCAATTGAATGCAGCCTGTCCTGTGATCAGTGGTTAGGACTGAAATGCAAAGGGCAAAATACAATCAAATGGACCAGGGAGTGACATTCAGGAGTACAGGACCTGGTTCTAGCCTCAGTTTGCTTCTACCAGGCTTTGTTTCCATATGAAGTCTCATTTTCATAACCTTTCCTTTATAGCTATTAGCACTGTAAGCCACAGAATCTGGAAAGCCAGATTCTTTCTCTAAAATTAAAAAGAAAAGGCAAATGATAAGAGGAGGGAGCAGTGGAAAGTCGTTTCTTACTGAGATTTTCAAGTCTCCCTAGTTACGAATGTGTTTTGTACTTCAGGCTGTGTGTGAGAATGTGAGCCAGCACAATGTACATAGCTAGGTAATTTCACATCTCTCATCCTCAGGCAGCCAACTAGTTCTCAAGTTGCTAGAAAAGAGCCAAGGGGGCATGATCTAGAATGTTTCAGGATGTGACTTGGTAAACCACTATTCCAAAGGATCAGTTTATGGTAGACAGTTTTGCGTTGGGCATAGTTCTGCCCAGGCCCTTGCAGAGCATGAACTGGCTGTAGTGAAATGACGAGTCATATCTCTCAGTGAGAGACAGTAACCTCCACACATATCACAGTATTGCTATCATGCTTCTTTTGCATCAAATGACCAGATCTCACATCTCAGTGAGTCACTGACTCACTGAGGGAAGTCACTTCTCTGCTTTAGTTTCCCCTCCAGAAATGCAGATAATTACTAAATTTGCTCTGTATTTCCTGTTTATAAATTTTATAAGCCATAAAATGCTCATTTAAACTTATTTTATTTGGAATTATTGTAAATTATGTGCCCCAGCTCATTTCCAATATTTTTTTTGCTAGCAAAAGAGCTACTCTGTTTTCTCTTTGTCAGTCTGTTAATCTGCTCATCAGTCAATGGTACATTACTTACCCTGCGTTTATGTTGTGCTCAGAATGGTGCTTAGCATAGTATATTGAACTTCAGTTTAAAACGTCCCTTAGTTTTATATTTTCCATAAAAACAAAGGAGTACATACTCTCCTTGTGTAGGAATGTTTTATTTTTTTAATTTAAGTTCTGGGATACATGTGCCGAGTGTGCAGGTTTGTTACATAGGTATACATGTGCCATAGTGGTTTGCTGCACCATCAACCTATCGTCTAGGTTTTAAGCCCCACATGCATTAGGTATTTGTCCTACTGCTCTCCCTCTTCTTGCCACCACCCCTGACAGGCCCCAGTGTGTGATGTTCCCCTCCCTGTGTCCATATGTTCTCCTTGTTCAACTCCCACTTCATCTCTATATTTTTATCTTTATATTTTGTGGAACTGAGCTAATTGTTGTTTGTCTATTATAGTTTCAGAAGACACATATACAGGTTTGTTACATGGGTATATTGAATAATGGTAGGGTTTGGGCTTCTGATGAACACATTGCCCAAACAGTGAACACAGTACCCAATACTCCCTGCTTCCCTCCTTCCACCTTTTTGAGTCCACACTGTCTTGTTTCTATTTTTATATCCGTGTGTACTCATTCTTGAGCTCTGACTTGTAAGTGAGAATATGCGATACTTGATTTTCTGTTTGTGTTATTTCACTTAGGATAATGGTCTCTAGTTGCATCTATTTGGTTGTAAAGAATGTGATTTCATTTGTTTTAAAGGTTGCATACTATTCCATTGTCTATCTCGAGACACACCACGTTTTCTTTATCTAATCTACTGTCGATGGATGTTTAGATTGTTTCCATGATTTTGGTATTGTAAATAGTGATATGATAAACATCACAGGGGCAGATGACTTTTTGAAAGAAAGCTTTCTTTTCCTTTGGATGGATACCCAGTAGTAGGATCGTTGAGTAGAATGGTAGTTATATTTTTAGTTCTTTGAGAAATCTCCGTGCCCTGTTCCATAGGGGTTGAACTAATTTGCATTCCAACCAACAGTATATAAGCATTTCCTTTTCTCTGCATTTTTGCTGTCTGTTGGTATTTTCTTTTGATTTTTAAATAGCTATTCTGAAAGGTGTGAAATATGTCTGACTGTGATTTCAGTTTGTATTTCTTTGATTAGTGATGTTGAGCATTTTTTCATGTGTGTTGGCTGCTTGTATGTCGTCTTTTGAGAAGTATCTATTTACGTCTGTTGGCCACTTGTTAGTTGTCTGTTGACCACTTTGTTTCATTCTTGTTGAATTAAGTTCCTTATAGATTCTGGATATTAGACCTTTGTCAGATGCAAAAGTTGGCACTGATTTTCTCGCATTCCGCATGGTTGCCTTTTTACTCTGTTTCTTTCACTATGCATAAGCTCTGTCGTTTAGTTAACTGTCATTTGTCTAATTTTGTTTATGTTGCATTTGCTTTTGAAGTTTTAATTATAATTTTTTTTCTAAGCCAACGTCCAGAAGAGTTTTTCCTAGGTTTTCTTCTATGATAGGTCTTAAGTTAAAGTCTTGAATTCATCTTGAGTTAATTTTTGTATAAGGTGAGAGGTAGAAGTCCAGTTTCATTTTTCCTCATGTGGCTATCTAGTTTTCTTAATACCATTTATTAAATATGATGTCCTTTCCCCATTATTTATTTTTGTTGAGAATTGTACTATTTCTGAAAAATGTAACGAACCTTCTCTTTGAAGTCTTGTGATGCCTATCTTTGGCCTCTCCCTTTTCCCTTAAGGAGACACTCATTTTGCTCATTAATTTTGGAAGGACATTTGACTATTTCTGTGTGTCATAATTTTAACTTGGATTAATGTAACTATCTCATGAAGCTTTATTAGGTGAATTTGCAATAAGGACTTACAATATAGAGTCAGAAGACATAAGCTTGCATATCAAGCTGGGTCTCATATTAGCAGTACAAATTTGAGCAAGCTGCTTAGACTTTCAAAACCTTTATCTTTTAGAAAAATGAGAGTGACAGTAGTAAGTATATCATGGACAACATGAGATAATATATTTTAAAGTATTGTGCAGTTAGTTCATTGCCAAATGAGCATCCAATAATATTATAGTTGTATGATTATATTTTCCTCTCTAAAGTCAGACTTTTATATCCATGGGTTCCATGGATACAACCAACAATACATAGAAAATACTCAGAAAAAAAATTCCACAAAGTTCCAAAAAGCAAAACTTGAATTTGCTGTACATGGGGTAATATGTTGAATCCACATGAATAAAGTTATGTATAGGCATTGCATTAGATTTGGTAAGTAACCTAGAGATGATTTATAGAATACAGAAGGATTACCTAGGTTATACGCAAATACTATGTACTTGAATATAGTACTTGACTGTAAGACTTGAACCTCTGCAATTTGGGTATCTGCGGGGGCTGAGAGAGAAAGGAGGGACCTGAAACCAATTCCTCACAGCTAGGAGAGATAACTAAACTGTATTTCAACACTATTTACTTGTAGCATACACACACACAGACACACACACACACACGTGCACGCACATATGTATGTGTGTATATATATAATGTAACATATATGTCCTCTGTCTTATAAATTGAAAAGATGTAAGTATCAACACAGTATTAAAGTCCAGGGAATTACATTATCCTGCATTTACCATATGCTGAACTATGATTTTGGCAGTGAATATATTTATTTTAATGCTAAGGTTGCCTGATATGAAATTTTAGCTATGCTAACCATGTCATAGATATAGAAATTAGAGAGAGACTTTTTATATAAGAAAGTTCTGAAAGATTTGTGCACATCAAATATTTCTAAACCAAGTAGTAACAATTCCATTTGAAATAATGATCTTTAGGAGCCAGTCTAACCTGGAAACAGACAATATATACCACTTTGATCTATGATGGATGTGTTATTATTAGTCCTTTGAGATTCACATTAAATGACTGTTTTCAGTGGATTGATGATGTTTATCTCTGTAATTGTATAAAAGTTAAGGAGAGAAAGAGAAAAATAAAAGACATTAGAGAAATATTCTGCTTTCAGTTGAGCTTAGAAACAAGAGAGCTAATGAGATGGAGAGTAATAAGAAAGATTATTCCAGACAACAGGAGTTACAGGGGAGACATTCCATTTACCAATATCAAAGAAATTAGTGGAGGGCTAGGCTTGAGTGAGAGGGAATCACAGAATGCAGATTTCCATCAGGAAAACAAAAAGTCCCTCTCAAGTTTAAAAACAAGAAAATACATGTTAGGAACAAATGCTTTAGTGAAGAGAATAGTGAATAGAATCACTAGAAGAAGAGGGAATGGCAGTTGTGTGGACAAGTGTGGGCTTCCTAGCCTCTGAGATCAACTTCATGTGGTACATCATGGAATGTGAAAATAGGAACCCCGAGAAGCTATTACAAAAGCGAACTGAGTAGTTTAATTGAGAAGCAATAAAGGTATGGATAAGAAGTTAAGCAGATATGCAACTGTGACACAGTGGTATATATGGACAGATTTGCAGAAGGGGTTTTAATGTGTTTTTAATGTGTTTGTAAAAGCTGTGAAAATCTTGGCATGTCGCCCAAAACCATCAGGGATCCATGCAAGTAGGTCGGAGGGAAGGCTTAAGACAGACAGTTAGACGAACAGCATGGAGCATGCCATCAGCAGCTGAAGGGAAAATAAAGTTTATTAATTAGGGGAATTAATTGGATAGCTGTGACTTTTGCCTTATGTGGTCAAAATAGATTGGGAAAACAGACTGTAAAGTGTATACAATTTAGTAGCTGAGTTTAAATTATAACCTTATAACTGAAGCAAAGTAATGAGATGGAAAATGGCAAAGACCAGGAGGCATGGATCTCATTCTACACTATCTGTAACTGTCATATTTATGAGGTATTATTTAATAATTCTTGTTTCTTAGAGACTTTATTTCAAATCAATCCAATAAAAGGATTGGCCAATTGTTTGGTAGCTGATGTAAATTACCTGCTATTTCAATGTAAAATGGCAGCTCTTAAACAGATCTTATTAAATGTATCTATGATAGGAATTTCTCCTGACCAAATTTAGCAGCCTTTTCTCTCTTAAACTTTTAAAACCTCATTGTTCTAGTAGTCTCAACAAATAGATTTTTTTAACTGTGATTTGAGTTTTTCTAAGAGTTTTCTGAAACTTTATTTTTTCCAGTGTAAGTTTCTGAAACAAAATTATGTTGAGATCTCTATTTTTGTTTTTCTACTTTCATTTTAAGAGTTCATTATTTTACCTAATTTCATATTCCATGTATGAAGAGTACATCTATTCCTTTTCTCTTGTACATTATTCCCAAATACCATTTCTAACTTACCAGGTTGTGCATTCAGTGTCTGTTGTACAATCAGTAAAGCATCAATTCAAATAATCTTTTCATTAGAAGTTAAAATAATAATAATTAAAATACCCTGATAATTTACAGTTAACAAAGCATTTTCTCATGTTATGTAATACTATAAATCTATACACTAGATGTTGATTCTTACAGATTTCGACAGAGCGTATGACTTGTGTACTGTATTAAGATTACTTGTGGAGCTTAGGCTTGAGCATTTTGACTGTCAATTCCATGTGATTTCCAAATTCAACATATTTTAAAAAGTCTTTAAGCTCATATTCCATGCCAGAAACTATGCTGGCAGCTGAACTAGGAAATATTTTGGTCCCAAACTCATTGAGTTTATGGTTTAATGGGAAAGAATAATAGTTTTGAGTCTGTATGACAAGAATTATGCTAGAGTTAAATAGGGAGGCAATGGAGTTAAGACAGAGGAAGAGCAACTACAGTCAAGGGAAAGATAATGGGAGAGTCCCTATGGGAGACCTACTCTGCCTGGGTTAGAGATGTGAATAAAAGATAAATGATTTATAGTCATAAGCATATGCAGTGTTGTGGGAGTATGAGAGGGCATATGTGATGGCTAATATAGAGTATCAACTTGATTGAAGGATGGAAAGCATTGTTCCTGGGTGTCTATAAGGGTATTGGCAAAGGAGATTATCATTTGAGTCAGTGAACTGGGAGAAGACGATCTACCCTCAATCTGGGTGGGCACCATCTAATCAACTGCCACTCGACTAATACAGTATATAAAGAAGAAATTTTACGTGACTAGGATAAAAACAGGCAGAGGAATGTGGAAGGACTAGACTGTCTGAATCTTCTAGCCTTCATCTTTCTCCCATGCTGGATGCTTCCTGCACTCGAACATTGAACTTCAAGTACTGCAGCTTTTGGACTCTTGGACTTACAGCAGTAGTTTCCTGGGGGCTCTCTGGCCTTTGGCCACAGACTGAAGGCTGTCAGCTTCCGTGTCTTGAGGTTTTGGCATTCAGATTGGCTTCCATGCTCCTCAGCTTACAGATGGCCTATTACAGGAATTCACCTTGTGATCGTGAGAGTCAGTACTTTTTAATAAATTCCCTTTCATATATACACCCATCCTGTTAGTCCTATCCCTCTAGAGAATCCTGACCAATATGTATATAAAGAGGAAATTTTACATATTACAGTAGGAATGAAAACAATTTGCAAAAGAGGAGTAGCGAGACATAAACACGGGAATAGATCGTGTATTTAGAGTTTTGGCCATTGATTTTCTGTTAGCATTTGTGACATTGCCATTTCCCTTCCATTGCACAATGTCCTCCTGTGACTTGATTGCTAATTTGAAAATTTTCATAGCATACACAGGAAACTTTTTTTGCATACTGGGTACTTGCGAATAGTTATTAACTGACAAAGTCAGGTTTTTGACTCCTAATCCATGGACTCTGCTTCTCTGCATATTTAATATGTAACTCTTTGGGTACAACATTTAAAGAGTATCGTAAGTACTTTAATAGCTGCCAGTACTAACTATTAAAAATGGGCTAGATTTGCATTTCTTTTCTCTATCCTCTCCTGCTCCTTCAAGTACAGATCTGCTCATCCAGTACAAAACATTTTATCTGAGAGGAAATGACCATAAAAGCAGCATTCTGTCCACCTATTATCAGGGGGTGGAAATTCAGAGAGTGGGTTTATGGACAAATAAGTAACATAAAGCACACTAACAAAATCTCTGCTCTAGAAAAGGAAACATTTTCATTTTTGGTGAAAAACTATGACAGTGAATCAATCTAAATGAATTTAAGGCCACGTTTTTTCTAGAGAAATAACATACCTTTTGATATATCTAAGCCTACAGAAACTTTTTATAAGGATGTTGATGAAAAAAATCATCACCTTGCCAATTTCTTATCTCAGTTTCCCAAACACTGAGTTAGAAATATGACTTTTGTATATATTTGACTTATATATATATATATATATATATATATATGACTTACATATAATTCATTAATATTGAGCCTCTTGGCAGAGATCAGTTTTATATAAAAGTAGTATAGATTAAAAACAGTTGAGGAGCATTTCAAATTCATTTTCATTTAGTAAGTTAGCTTGAATCAAGAGAAATTTTCTGACCCACCAGAAATTTTAATCACTATTTTTTTACACAGCCTCTGGCTCTGTTGCTCAGGCTGGAGTGCAGTGGTGCAATCTCAGCTCATGGCAATCTCCGCCTCCTGGGCTCAAGCCATCTTCCAACCTCAGCCACCATGCCCTGATCATTTTTGTACTTTTTGTAGAGACAGGGTTTTGCCATGTTGCCCGGGCTAGTCTAAAACTCCTGGTCTCAGACGATTCACCCAGCTTGGCCTCCCAAAGTGCTTGGATTAAAAATGTGAGCCACTGCACCTGGTAGCACTTTTTTGGATTACATTACAAAGTTCAAATTCCTCAGCTTTATATTCAAGGCTCATGTTGTTCTTTCCAAACAGAATTATTGCAAGTTAGTTTACTCATAATACCTTATGCATATAATCATTCTTCATTTAAAAATAAAGATATTAATACATACTTTCCATATGCCAAATGCTGGTCATACAATGTAATCTCTAAAGAGAGTTGTAGCTATGCCATTGTCCACCCCAATTTCAACCCCATAACTGAGGAAAAATGAATCACTCAGGTAAACCCATTTTTCTACCATGTGCAAGGTGAATATTTCATTAGCATCAATAAGTGACTTAGAAGTAGAATCAGATTAGGGTGAGTGACCTCTATTGATTCATCTTTTCTCTCAGTTTCCCTCTATATAACTTGAGAGGTGTTCCAGCCATTAGAAGGATAAGTAGGACCAGAGTGCAGCCCAGAGAAAAGAAAATACTGAGTAGATAAATCAGAGCATGTCTATAGCAGTTAAGAACACTGGCTGTAGGGTTGGATACATCTGGTTTTAAATGGCATCTCTGCTTTTAGTAGTTTTTTGGCTGCAAGGAAGCCTTTCTAAGTAACCTCTCGAAGCATCAGTTTCACATTAGAAAAGAATTTTAAAACTTTAACCAGTATTATGAAGGAAAAGTTACCTGTTTTTAATGTTAGCCATGTGCCAGGAATTGTAATACAAACTTAACAATAGTGTCCACTTCAATGCCTGCAACAACCCATGGAGGTGGGCATCAGAGCTGTGTGTGTTCAACATGCATCACAAACTAGTGGGATAAGCCAGTGATGTCCATTCATATGAAATAACAAAATATTTTCCTTTTTGAGGAAAGTAGAAACCAGTCATAATGAGATTTTACTCCAAAAAGGCTTAATAACATCCAAGAAAAGAAATATAAACCTAAATATTTAGATAATTTTTATTGATTTATCATTTATTCTTTTAAATATTCATGTAAAACCATAATATTAAAGGAAAAATGAATTGTAGAACCTTGATCCCATGTAGTTATTACAATTTCTCTTACCTGTAAAAGGCTTTCCCTACATATCTTTATACCCAGTTTTATGGGTAAACACTCCACTTGAGTTAGAAAATGTGACTATTTTGGCATATTACTTGGTAATTACTTAGGAAAGACACAGTAGAAAGAACAGGATAGAAAAGAGAAAGAAGAGTGAGAAGGTTTATGAAAAGTAGGTGAAGGAGAATAAGGTGAATAGGGAAAAAGCAGAAAAGTGGAGTTAGCATTAGTTAGGAAGGTCTGGAGTCCAGCAAGTAGTATGGGGAGTTAAGTGGCATTGAAAAAGTGTTTAATTTCAGAGAAAGAACAGAGTGAAAAGGAAATGGCAGAATGAGGGCAAGAGAAGGTAAAGACTTTTATCAAGACATTGATGAGAATTCCTAAAATAAAAAATGTGACCTAGAATCAACTGATATTTTTAGTTTAAGGGTCACCTGAGAAAAATGCTGCTGACAATTGTTGAATAAAGGTCACTCAATATTTAATTTTGGAATCTCTTTTAAAATTTATTTTGAATCAAATTTTTTGGAAATCTAATCTTGATTAAAGTGTGACGTGTAATTAGATTTTAGGAACAAGTATAAGTCTTAACTATGCCAATTAATGGCACATGTTTAGCATGCTACTCTCAACTTCTCTTAAGTCAATCCTTAGTTGAAAACACACCCATTCACAAAAAAGTTCACAATGCCTTGTTTCCTGGATATTTTAAATTCTAATAATTTTAGAGGTCATGTAAAGCAGTCACGGGTAAAAACAAAGCTACAGTAAATATAAAAATGCAAATTCCACTGGTTATTTCCCTATGTGGCTCTTGTAGAATGTCAAATATTTATGAAGGCCTTGGAGGGTGTCTTCCATGTACATGGAAGCGTATTATGTCTGGCATGTTGCAGCTGCTGCTTTCCTATCTTCCCCTGGGGACCCATTTGAAATCTGCATGTCTTCCTGTCACCTTTTTCTCTTGCTACACCATAGGCCATGAAACTTTCAAAATGCTAAAGTTGAACCGTATTCCAGTATGAGGTAGGCAAAAATTCCATTCTTATCATTTCTTTCACTTCAGTTAGAGAGCTAATCAATAAGCACTATTTGTTCCACAGTAAATATTAAAGTTTTGGAAAACTTTAGTTAGATTTTTGTTTTCACTTCATTTCTGCTTCTGCATTCCTACTTTCCTGCATGTTGTCAGATAACTCTCTTGAGAACCATCAGGCTGTTTTTAGCTTCACCTGGAGGATAGACCTTTATTCCTTGGTCAAACTTACTGAGACTTTCTTTTCTCTGATTGATTCTATTCTCAGGAGACCCACTGATATCGCATGAAAATAAACTTTTGGCCAGTTCACTCAGCCAGCTTGCCAGCCCAGCCCACCAGAGGTTGAAGCTGAGATTTCTGCTGTAGTTTAAAGAAAATGGATGATGATAATGATGATAAATTTTAACCAAGAGCTTTGGCTGTGTCAACAGTGTTTCAGAGATAAATACGACTGCAAAAAGTTTAGAGGCAGAAACCATATTGTTTCGATTTTTATGTTTTAAGCAGAAAATTATCTTAATTTTCTTATCTCAAGCCCTTTACTTTAGACTAGTTTATCAATGTACTATGTAAATGCCAAGTATACAACACCTGTTTAGAAAATGGCCCTGGAATGTTCTTATTTTCACCCATTATATTTCAATGATTCTGACCTCCCTCCCTTTCAAATTTTGGATTCCGATATTTGCTTTGTTATCTGCTTTAAATTTTAGCAACAGTTCCACTCTTCTACATTTGACTTAATAGTTTTTACCTTCCTATCTGGATTTTGGAACTGTTTGCTCTTCTGATTTTATTATTCCTACATTTTTATGAAAGAAGAAGCAAATATTAAATAATTCTTTCTTCTTTCAACCCTGGTTCCTCAACTTCACTGCCAGTGGTCTGGAAAGGAGGGTGAGAGAGTAGTTTGCAAAATAATTAAACTGCCAAATTTAGTAGGTAATGAAGTCATATTCTAGGCTGGTTACAGTATTTTTTTCCAGAGTGTTTAGATGTCAAATTCCATGAAACTAAAAACCATTGTCACTCATTTTTTATATCTTCTAATGAGTCAACAAAGTTTACTCACAGATAAGGTAAACTTATTCAGCTTGAAACTGACACAAATTATTAGTGGTAAAACAAAAACATGAGATTTGGTTGGGGACACAGACCCAAATCATATCAGTGGGTAAGGAAGATTTAGGATTAACTGGCCTCATTTAAGCATTAATCAGTTAAAAATTTTGATAGAGCAGGGACAAGCATATCTGACATCTCATGGCATGTAGGAATGAAACATCTAATTGAGCTGTCACCTCTACTCAGCTAGAATAAAATGCCTGATGAAGGTATCACTTTCAGGATTTAAGTTACTTTTCACCTTAGAACAGAATAAGGGCATGAAGAATTCAAAAACTGTGGAGTAGAATCCTGTTTTTAATAGCATTAAACAAGTTAGATAAAATGACAAATACAAGAGCCTAAGTTCTCAATTTATAGCCGAGACTAAAACTGAAGAATTATCCATGAGTGTACAAGAAAAAAAAAAAAAGATGGAAACACCTCTTTCCTGGATATTACATTGAAAATACAGTTTGATTCTCTACAATTTCAAATTTTTGCGTCCGATTAGTAAATATTTAAAGTGAAAATATGATACTAATCATAAATGAGTGGATCATTGAGAATTATGACAGAAATAAAGATTTCAAGGACTTTCATTTCTCTGACTTTGTAACCAGTATGAGCATCCATTATTGGGTGAAGCAGTACCTTCTTTCTGATCACGTTAGATTCTTACCTCCTTTCTGGGAGATGCTATAATTTCTTTATCTTAGCAAGTTTCTTAGAAAAGAGAGTACCTTTTTTTCTCACGTTACAGACCTCAAGTCCTCATTTCTCCTAAATTAATTGGGATTCAACATGCTTTATACTTCCAGTTACAAAGTCAAATTCTCGCAGAGAATTCTTATACATTAAAATAATTACAGGACCTTTCCAATTTATATCAGCAGATATCAGGGAAATATCTAGAAAAGGGTACTGAGTGATTTATTTTTCTTGCAAAATAAGAATTTAATTTTATATTCAGATAATTTACTATTATGTTCAAGAAGTAATTCTAACTATGCATTTAACTGGATGCTTGTAGTTTAGATGCAAAGAGGCTATGCTAACTAAAGATAAATGCCAGAAATATTTCAGTAAAATTAGCAGCGATTTTACAAATTTTAGTGTTCTTCAGAATATCTTTGTTGATAGATATTCTCAGAATCTATTACAGAAAATCTAATTCATTAAGAATAGATAATTCTTATGTGGTTAGAGGATCAAACTTTGAAATCTGGAGGTATCAATCAAATGCTTGGTGATGGGAATGTTTAGAGAATATGTTCATATGATTTACTGGTGATCAACATGCATATATCCCATATTTTTTCCCCTGAGAGTACTAGAAGACACTTTTTTTTTTTTTTTTTTTTTTTTTTTTTTTTTTGGAATACAGTGGAGAAAGTGTGTTGAGATGCTTTGGAAATGTCTTGGTCACTTCTGTCTGTAAGCTGTAAATTCTAGTTAGAGATACTTAAAATCTGATTTCATTAGAAATGGGAAGATTCTGTTTCAGACATAAGGGAGACTCATTCAGTTAGCAAATGTAAAGTAGCATAATTATCTGCATGTATGGGAGGTCTCACACAGACACCAGAATAATTTTATCCATAAAGAATATTAGTTGTGGCTACTTAATAGGATCTCAAGGACCGTAGTAGCTAAGAAGTTGATTGAAATTTTACCTCATCTGTATGACACCTGTCCCCTAAACAAAATTGGACTGCTTTGACTCACCATAATAAAAAAGTTGGATTACACCAAAATTCCGTACTCTATTCTCTACAAAAAGTAATATTGAGTATTATAGAACCAGTAATAACATCATAAATATATTAAGTGAATCTTCCTCACAGCTCACTTCAGAGGACATTATTTCTATTTAGCAAGGTAAATGTGCTCTCAGGTGGGCTCACTTTAGGAAATTTTCCATTCTGTTTTCTACAACTTGGAACCCAGAATGCTACTGCAGAATTTTAGTATTATGAATACTTACGGAGTCAGCTAAAACAACAGTGTTTCCAAATATTTGCATGATTTTTGAAGTGTGTGCTCAAATCAGCACCATGTTTAATATCCCACTATCTGTGTCTACGTCTGGCATTGGTATCTCAACATCATGCAGAATCTCCGTTGTCCTCCCTCTGTTAGCTATGGAGTAATAGCTGCTGTAATAGGCAGAGCCAAGAGGAAGCCCCTGGAGCTCTCTACCTAGAAAAACAATAAAGAACACCACTCTATACTGGTTGAGTGGCAGATACTAATGTTAACATCAAATCGAAAGTTCTAGGCAGATGATCCTTATTCTGTTTAAATTTGTGGTTTGACCTGTGGAGACAACAGGTAGTCACAAGGACCTTTATTTATAACACAGACTTGGGAAGTTGGACTGCTATAGGAAACATTAGTAACTGTTGAAATGGAGAACAGCAGCCAGAACTGTTTTTCTAACGTACATAATGGTGTTCTCTGTGTACAGCCACTTTACTCTAGACTTCCTGATAGCCACTCATATAACTCTTGGATGATGATTATCGTTGCTGTGTTTTACTGAGGTAAGATTGTCTTGGAGAATCCTCAATCCAGGGCTGGGTATTTCATGTGCCATTCATTGAGGAAAGGTGTACGGCCTCACATAAAATCCTAGAACTGAGAAAGAACTGAGAAGAGAAAATCCCTGTCTTTCATTGTACTTTGGGTTTGGGTGTTGAAGAATAAAGTGTTATAGAAAGTACTGGAAATCAGGGGAAATGAGAGGACAGATTAGTAACTTGGAAGGGTGTCTGCCTTACAGAGGACCCTGCGTTCTAGCTGAATAAAGTAGATGAAAGAACTACAGCTGTACACTAGAGGACATGGTATGTTTCTGTAAGCTTTTTCATTGTTATTTCTGATTCTTTTAAAGCTGTTGTCATTTTCCATCTGCACCCATAAGGATAATGCAGTAGCTACAAAATTGTCCACCTAAAAAAATCTGGAGGATGACTTAATAATCTAGCAGTAGCAGAAAATAACATTAGAAATGGTTACCCTCAAAATTTGGAGGAAGTGGAGGTAGGGCAGATATTATCAGAATCTAGGATTGTATTTTAGTTTAATAACTTTTAAAGTAATTTTTATATTCTTTTCACCATCCCCATGTCCCAGAAACTTGCCTCATTTGAGTAGTGCAGAAAAGGCAGTCTCATGCTTTCCTAGACAGGTCAGAGTGTTAAGAAGTTTAACCTTCTCCTTAAACCAGCAGGATAGTAGCTAATACTTACAAAGTATCCCTCTATCAGCTAGCGTTCAACCACAGAAACAGAACTATTAAAAAAATAAATGTTAAAAGACTTATTACAAGAAACTGGCCTATGTTTGTGAAGGCTGGCAAGGCAACTTGTATTTGTAGGGCAACTGAAATTTGTAGGGAAGACTGTCAGGGCAGGCTGGGACTCTCAAGCAAGGGCTTGACCTGCTGTCTATCCTCAGAATCGAATCCTCATAAAAGCCTTGGGTCTGCTCTTACTGTATTTCAAGATTGAATTAGACCTACCAAGATTATTTGGGATAATGTTCTTAAGTCAAGTAACTATGGATTTGAATCATATCCACAAATACCTTTACATCAACACCTCGATTAGTGTTTGCTTGAATAACAGTACTACAGCTTAGACAAGTTGACACATAATCCTGACCCTCACAGGCCCTGAACTGAATCTTGGCAACAGTGTTATCGCACATTCCCGTATATGGAGATTTTCATTGCCAACATTAGCTGAAGGTTTTTGATGGATGAAGATTTAGAGTAAGGGTCTTTTTCCTTCCATACTATTTCTTGTCTTTAGAAAACTATCTATAGTTTGCAATATTTGATTTAGAGCACATGATTATATTTTGAAGGAAAAAGGAAATCTGGCCTAAGAGATCCTGAAGGTTTAAATAACAGACTCAGAGGAATTTCCTAGGTAGATGAACCAGATCATTTAATGGCACTGGTTTATATAACTTCCTATAATTTAGTGTGTAAAAAAAAATGCCCATTATAGAAATTCATTAGGGCTGTTTGAATGTATGAAGTGATTGATTCAACGTTTCTGAGTTTTGCTTCCCCGTTGTCCTCAGCATAAAGGCAACCAAGTACTTACATAAAAAATTCATGGCTTTCTGTATTACAGGTTTTATGTTGTGTGACTCAGCCACATAATGATATTCTATTAATGTCTAAAAATCTCTTAGCACTAAATTCTTTGTAAATTAAGTAATAATCATTTAAATTGAAACTAGCTTCTTATTGTCTTTCCTTACTTAACTCTTAAAGATGCAATACTGGAATGTGGCAATACCAAGGTGTTCAATTTACATCATGTTAATGAAGCTTTAGAGGTTTTGTTAGAAAGTTGATGTTCTCAATACCTCCAGTCATAGTTCCAAGAACAGGAAAGTGATTCCTGGGCTATGTTCTGTTAAACGTATATTGATTATTAGCTTGTGAACAGTAACATCTAAATATTCTATCTGTAGAAAGTTGATGATCATAGGGGGAGGGTGAAAGAAACCTTAAAAATATTTTTGAAATCCATCCACTTTCCCCTGTCTCCACAGCCTTCAACCTTATCAAATCCACATTCATCTCAGCTGAACTACTGCCTTCTCACCTTTCTCTTTGCATCTACTAAAATGTAAATATGATCATGCCAATACTTCCCAGGGTTGTTAGAATAAAGGCCAGTATTTTCAACCTGGATTTAAAACACTTGCATGATTTGACTCCCTTCTGCTTCTGAAGCATTACCTTGCCAATGCCCATTGTATTTAAGATAAATCAGCCTCTTCTTAGCTCTGTACTTTATCGTAGAAATTTGCATATAGAAATTATTAGATCATAAATAACCTCAAGGAAAATCACCCAAAATTACAAACAAATATCACACATATGTCACATTCAGATACATCCTATTGAGTATGATATTTTCAATTTCATCCTGCGTGGAGGACTGTGCAAAGACTGATTCAGTCATACCCTTCAGCTTAAGACATATACATCTTCATTACTTCTTAAATGTCTTCTTTTCCTTGTTTAGTTCTCTTCCTTTTTTTTTTTTTGCCTCAATGGAAGACTACTCAATATGTTATGTATTTTTAATCTATCAGTCAATCTAGATATATCTAATAGCCTTGAATTTATAATATACAGGGCTGTTTTTTCATGTCTATATTTAAATTTTATAATTATATCGCAATTCTTTACTTTTTTGCCTTTTAAGATTTTTCTATTTTTTAATTTTTAAAATTTGTCTACATTTGGGGGTACAAGTGCAAATTTATCATATGCATATAAATGGGTAGTGGTGAAGTGTGTGCTTTTAGTCTACTCATCATCCAAATGGTGAACACTGTACTGAACAGGTAATTTTTCAATCCTTATCCCCCTCCTCCGATCCCACCTTTTATAGTCTCAAATGTGTATTATTCTATTCTGTATATTCATGTATACCCATTAATATCTCTAACTTATAAGTAAGAACACATGGTATTTGACTATCTGTTTGAGTTATTTCACTTATGATAATGGCCTCCAGTTTCAGCCATGTTGCTACAAAATACATAATATCATTGTTTTATGGTGGAGTAGTAGTCCATGGTGAATGTGTTGGGGGTATGTGTGTGTGTGTGTGCGTGCGTGTGTGTGCGTATGTATGTGTGTGTGTATATACATATATGTATATACATATATGTATATGAGAAAATGTGATACATATATCCAATCATCTGTCAATGGACATTTAGGTTGATTCTATATCTTTGCTGTTGTGAATAGTGGTGTGATAAACATGTAAGTGCAGGTATCTTTTCAATATAATGATTTTTTTCTCCTTGAGTATATACCCAGTAGTGGGATTGCTGGGTCAAATTATAGTTATATTATAAGTTTTTTGAGAAATCTTCATATTGCTTTTCATAAAGTTGTGCTAATTTATATTGCTACCCACAGTATATAATTCTTCCCTTTTCTCTTCAACGTCACCAACATCTATTATTTTCTGACTTTTAAAATAATAACCTATCTCACACAAGTCAGAATAGCTATCTTTGCAGTTTTAATTTGCATTTCTTCAACAATTAGTGAGGTTGAATACTTTTCTCATGTTTGTTAGCCACTTCTATGTCTTCTTATGAGAAGTGGTGGACAGTGCCTACTTTTTACTGATTTTTTTTTTTCTTGTTGAGTTCCTTGCAGAATCTAGTTATTAGACCTTTTATGGTTATATAATTTGCAAATATTTTTCCCAATTCTGTGAGTTGTCTGTTTACTCTGTTGATTTTTTCTTACTGTGTTTAATCTCTTTAAGTTCCATTCATGTAATTTTGTTTTTGTTACATTTGCATTTGAGAATTTAGTAATATTCTTTGCCTAGGCCAATGTCCAGAAGATTTTCCTAGATTTTCTTCTAGAAATTTTATAGTTTCAGGTCTTACATTTAGGTTCTTTGGGGTTAATTTTTGTATATAATGAGAGGTATAGGTCTAGTTTTATCCTTCTGCATATAGCATATGACTTTTTCAATTTTTCCAGCACCATTTATTGAACAGGGTATCCTTTTCCCTGTGCATATTTTGTATGAGTTTGTCAAGGTCACTCGGTTGTAGGTATGTGTATTTTTTTTTTTTCTGGGATCTCTATTCTGTTTCATTGATTATGTTTTTTGTACAATTACCATATTGTTTTATTACTGTAGCCTTACAGTATAATTTGAAGTTAGGTATTGTAAAGCCTCCAGCTGTGTTCTTTTTGCTTAGGATATATTTTGCTATTTAGGAGCAAGAAATCATATTTGATTCCATATGAATTTTAGGCTTTTTCCCCCAATTCTGTGAAAAGTGACATTAGTAATTTTATAGGGATAGCATTGAATCTATAGATTGTATTGGACAATATGGGCATTTTATCAATATTGATTCATTCCATCTATCAGCGTGGGATATTTCTCCATTTGTTTGTGTCATCTATGGATTTTTACATCAGTGATTTGTAGTTTTCCTTATAGAGATCTTTCATTTCCTTGGTTAAACTTATTCCTAGGTATTTTACCTTTTTGTAGCTATTGTAAATGGGACTACCTTCTTGATTTGATCTTCAGCTGAATTCCAAATCAGGGGTAATTTGACTTCTTTTCCAATTTGAATGCATTTTATTTCCTTCTCTTGCCTGATTGCTCTGGTAAGGTCTTCTTCCAGTACTATTTTTAATAAGAGTAGTGAAAATCAACATCCTTGTCTTGTTCCAGTTCTCAGAGGAAATGCATTCAACTTTTTTCTAATAGGTATGATGCTGGCTGTCAATTTATCAAATACTGATCCTCTACTATGTTAAAGTATGTTTCTTCTATACCTAATTTGTTGAGGATTTTTTATCAGGAGGGAAGCTAAATTTTATAAAATACATTTTCTGCATCTATTTACATGACTATATTATTTTTATTTTTTTTTATTGTATTTTAGATTCTGGGGTACTTGTGCAGATCATGCAAGATTGTCTCATAGGTACATTCATGGCAAGGTGGTTTGTTGCCACCATCTCCCTATCACCTATACCTGACATTTCTCCTCACATTATTCCTTCCCTGCCCTCCCACTATCCTTCCTGCAGCCTCCCCCCAGTGGACCTCAGTGTGAGATGCTCCCTTCTTTGTGTCCAAGTGTTCTCATTGTTCAACACCTGCCTATGAGTGAGAACATGTGATGTTTGATTTTCTGTTCTTGTGTCAGTTTGCTAAGAATGATGGTTTCCAGGTTCATCCATGTCCCTACAAAGGATACAAACTCATCGTTTTTTATGGCTGCATAGTATTCCATGATGTATATGTGCCACATTTTCTTTGTCCAGTCTGTCCTTGATGGGCATTTGGGTTGCTTCCAGGTCTTTGCTATTCTAAACAGTGCCACAGTGAACATGCGTGGCACT
>PVKV010020215.1:27151-40362 GCA_004027835.1 Alouatta palliata
CCTTTTTTTTTTTTTTTTTTTTTTTTTTTTTTGAGACAGAGTTTCGCTCTTGTTACCCAGGCTGGAGCGCAATGGCACGATCTCGGCTCACCGCAACCTCCGCCTCCTGGGTTCAAGCAATTCTCCTGCCTCAGCCTCCCGAGTAGCTGGGACTATAGGCACGTGCCACCATGCCCAGCTAATTTTTGTATCTTTAGTAGAGACGGGGTTTCACCATGTTGACCAGGGTGGTCTCGATCTCTTGACCTTGTGATCCACCCGCCTCGGCCTCCCAAAGTGCTGGGATTACAGGCATGAGTCACCGCGCCCGGCCTAATGATCGCCATTCTAACTGGCATGAGATGGTATTTCAGTGTGGTTTTGATTTGCATTTCTCTAATGATCAGTGATGATGAGCATTTTTTCATATGTTTGTTGGCTATATATACGTCCATAGCGCCTATTGCTCCTTTCTGGGGCTAGTGAGGAAGTCAAATAACTCTTGGAAAATGGCTAGGTAATTTTATTCAATCAATGATAATAGTCATAGCTACTATTCCATACTGAGATCAACGAAATACTGGTATGTAGCTATTAATTTAAGAAATGATTCATATTCATTGCAATCAGTAAAGAAATCGAAATGGTTTGCTTTTATCTCTCAAGAATAACAGTATACTATTACTATCTTAACCCAGGGTTATATCAACTGCCATACTCTCTGTCATGACAGTCTGAAGACGTTTGATCATCTTGTTATCCTTCAGAATGTCACCTTTATGTAAAATATTGATGCTTTTATACAAACTGAACCTGGTGAGCAGGAAACTGAAAACATCTTAGATACCCTAGAAAACAGAGTCCCAGAATTTGTGAGAAATATCAGGGGTATGCCATATCTTTGGAAGATCCCCTCTAAAGTGAAGGACAAGTTGCTGTTGAGTCACCTGTTAGGTTGAAAAGAGAACTCTTTAGATTTTAGAGGGAAAAGGGTGTCATTCTCTAAATTCGTTTACCAGATTGTCTATAATACTGCCAGTTTCAAAAGTGCCAGATCAAGAAAAGGATTTGTATCACATTCGGGTTGTGACGCAAGCACCCATGCCACTTGGGTCATGTGTTCCAACAGCCTAAATCGTGCCTGAGCAGTCTGTACCACAAAGAGATATAGTCTGAGGCCTTCAGCAACTCCCAATAGGAGAATCACAGTGAAGACCCACAGATGTTGACATACGGTCATGCTATATTCTGCTGACAAAAATTTTACATTTAGCAAAACAGTTTCTACCTTGGAATTAGACCAAGGTAGAGCCATAGTGCCTGATCAGAGAACAGTAAATGAATGTGAAACCCAAGATGCCCACTATTAAATGTGAATTTGATCCACTCAATCAGAAAGTTGAACATATAGGTAAACTTTCTAGTAAATGAAAGTTGTATATTATCAATGTACCCAAGGAAGTCTTGAAGGCACAAAAAAGTTGGATACAAATATTGCTCATACTCATACGTTACCTGCTCTAAACACTTTGCTACTTCTCTCTACACTTAGATACATGGCCTCTGTGGAGTTTCCTATGTCCAGTTAACAGGAGGCATAGTTAACCATGTCTAGGCTTGGTATAAGAATAAGTCTGCATGGTACTTAACACTGCTGGAAGTATATGGTGCCGCACTACAGCTTCACTTCCTGATAGCCCTACTAAACAGTATGAAAAGGAAACTTGCCAGTGAGAAGAACTTTGAGCAAAATAACTGAGTTTCTACTGCCTAGAATGAGAGATGGCTTGGAGTGTAGGGATCCTTAGAGATTCATGAAAAATGATTAATGGGTTGCCCAATTTTCCAAGGATGTGGAAAGGACAGAATAAAGTCTGGTTACAAGGGAGTTTTCCAGAGAGGTATTTAAAGAATGGGTATACTGTGACTGTATCTGAATTCATGTAAATTCCCACTGAAGAGTTTCCCGGGCAGAGAAGCTCATCGACAATCAGGTTAAAAAGCTGACCCATGTCATACACATTGCAAGCCTCCTTTGGTAGTCTGCAATGGGCTTTCACTGAACATTCACAGGTTGTTTCATATGCTCCATTACTTGAAAGCATATGGATTGTTAGAACTATAAAATGTTTTGTTGAAGTCTCAATTACAGAGCAAGCTGCAGAAGAACAACTAGTTATATTGGTGTGCCCTCCCAAAGGGTATAATGTATACCTTGAAGCCAATTTAGGGTGAACTTTTCCAAATTTCCCAGTTTTCAAGGGTCCAGAAACCTAAAGGTTAAGGTGTGGTAGCCCTTCTCATAATTATACTCAATAATCTACTAAAATTACTTTTCTTCCTATTTTCACAGTCTTGGACTTGGTGGGCTTGAACATAAAAGTGCTCCAGAGAAAACTAATTCCTCTAGAAATATAGCTTTGTTCTTATCAGTTAGAAGCTGAGATTGGCCCCAGACAATTTTATACTTATAGTACTAAATTGGCATGCTTCTGAATCACTATACTAGGCAAGATTCCTACAACCCGGGGTAAATTACATTATGGCTTCATGATATGGCACGTAGGACTATGTCTAGAACCTGGAGAATCACTTGGGTGTAGCTCAGTGTTCGTGTTTCAAGAATAATAATAAAAAACAGAAGTAGTCTCATGAAGACTACCTATAAGGACTTAGAAGTTGTAATGATAGAAGTTTGAGTCATTCCTCCAGGAAAGAGAAACACAAACAAAACTTCACAATTATTGGCACTGTTGGTAGAAAGCAGGAGAAGATAAAATACAGGATATAAAGGAAGCTATGATTACTCATTTGGGGCTTTTTACCAGCTACAAAGTGTGGACTGTAGCAGCTCTGTGTGGTGTTCATTATTTTTTCCTTCCTTTTATTCTAAAAATGTGTAAATAAGTACCATCTGTGGCTAATTGTTATTGATACAATTATGCCCTGCTAGTATATGTTGGCTAATGAGACATTACATTTTTCCCCCTGGGGAACTGGGAATTTCTTCACATGAATGAATTAAAGGAATGTTGATAATCATGAATGTTGAGTGGCAAAAGCAGTGGTTTACCCATAAGTTTTATACTATATTCTTTTTGGCTTTGTGCCTAGAAAGATTAATCAATCCTTGCAGATTACAACATGTAAATGCTATAGTCCCTTCATTTCTGGGAAAAGACAAACAGAAGTTGAAAATGTATCAAAGGAAAGAAAGATCAAGGTATGACTCTTCCTTACTATTTCATTCCTCTCAGTGGTTGGCCATAGTTCGGGCAACTGCTGTATTTACTGTGGAGTTACGACTCACATTGGTCAGTCTCTCTTCCTTGGCTTCTACCATTGACAATTCTTCTTTAGTGCCTTGTTTCATCAGGCCAGTGGTGATAATGGTGATAATGGCTTCCCACTGTTGATACTCCTTGGGTACTATGCCATTTATTGTAGATTTCAAACTACGAAGTGCCCCTTTATTAAGTTCTGTTCATGGAGATCTTTAAATGTGCCATTGATTTATGTCAGTACTGTGACTGATATAACAGAATTTATAATTTCTTCCAATTCTTATATTTCAAGTTTCTATAGGCCAAAGATAATTCTCATACAGTGTAGATATAAAATATCATTAGGTTTTAGAAATTTTTATGGCACATGTCCTGTGCCCTACACTATTGATTTTTAAATGCCATTTTTTATAATGCTGCAGCTAAATAGGGTATTGTGTTACACACATATAGTATTTAGATTTATGTTATGCTGAGACATACAAAGTAATAACCCTATAAAAAGAAATACTTTTGGTGGGGGTTGTGCAGAGTCTCACTCTGTCACCAGGCTGGAGCACAGTGGCGTGATCTCGGCTCACTGCAACCTCTGCCTCCTGGGTTCAAGGGATTCTCCTGCCTCAGCCTCCTGAGTAGCTGGCAGTACACGCAGGCCCCACCATGCCCAGCTAATTTTATATTTTTAGTAGAGACTGGGTTTCACCATGTTGGTCAGGATGATCTCGATCTCTTGCCCTTGTGATACGGCCACCTCAGCCTCCCAAAGTGGTGGGATTACAGGCATGAGCCACCGTGCCCAGCATACATTTTTAAAGGAGGAATAATAATAGGAAAATGTTTCCAAGTTGCTGAGGAGAAATTATTATTAGTTAAAATATAACACCCCAAAGCCTCTAGAAAGTACAAATGTGACTTTCATACACATGAAGTCATGAACACATTATTCGTTTTCCTTTTTATAGTAGCACATCACAGAAACTTGCTCAGTCTCCCTTGTGACCTTGTGAAGGAGGGCAAACATGTTCCTTTGTCACCTAAAATATTTTATTCATTTCAAAATGGCAATGACACTGTGGCTATTTTAAGCTTCCCATTGTTTGTCTAAAATAGATTACTCTGGCAGAGTGTATGTTCAGAAAATTGTTTTCTTGGTGTGCTCATTAGTTCATGTCAACTTTCAGAATGGCAATTTCTAACAATTTCTAAACACTCTTTTCCCAAACAGGTCAAGTGAATCATGCTATTTAAGTGTGTGGTTAGTGGACTATGGAGTGTAAGGGAGTAAGGCATTAGCCTGGGTGAGGGGTAGGCAGACCACACTCAAAAACCATACCAGTGTCATAGAAGAAACCAAGTTTTATGGAAGTGTAGAGAATGGTAATCAGGTGTAAGGCCAACTGCTTTGCAGTTCTTGTTAAGGTCAGGGCACATCTGAAATACAAATTATAGAGGGTTAATTGATAGACTGTAAAACAGACTGAGTAGGTCAAAGGACTGGTTTCTGTTTTCCAACTCTTTCCTCACTCTACTTCATCTTTCATTTTGACAGTAGAAATAGCATGCTATAGAGAAAATTTAATTGTGCTACTAATTTGCTTAATGGCATCAGCTTTAGATATGCCTTTTTCAGGGCTTCTTCTTGTCAGTGTTATGAAACTCGAGCCCCATCTCATCTCCCTTATCTTACTTTCCAGTATTCCTTTCTGTTTATCTTCTAGATCTGTGCTTTTACCATCACTACTGTGATAAATCTGAAATATTTCATCATTTTGACAAACATTAAAATTTTTGTTCCAGACTGCAGGTTGAACTGAATTGCTTGTGTAATGTGTGCAAATCATTTGGTTTCTAGCATGAAAAAATTAAGTCAAGGAGCCCAAGTAAGATCGGAATTGACTAGAATATGTGAGTTTGGCTGAAAAAATTATAAACTGCTGCTCTAGCCACAGTGAACATACTTTGTGAACAGCACTGCATATGCCTTCACAGTGTTTTTTACTTCTTCCTCCAATTATCTTTGCCTGAAGTATGAGTCTAATGCCTACTCCTTACTGTCCATACAAACTCATTTCACATCATTATAGAGAAGTCTGATTCTCCAGGTAAAGTGGTAATTACTTTGTCTGATCTCTCAATTATTTTTTCATGAGCCATTAGCTTAGTTATCTGATTATGTTATAATTCATCTGTTTAAGTTGTAGTAAGTGAACTTCTTCACAATAGGACTACAGTTAATATCTACATTCTTAGACCTTTAAAAAATGGCTTGCCTCCTTGTGGGTGCTCAAAAATATTTAAAAGATTGTCATTTCAAACTGGAATTGGGAATCTAAATAGATGTGCACTTCCAGACAAAAGAAACAGCATGCAGATAAACTCAAACTAACCTTTTATTCCAGATTAAAACCTGGAATGACATCTACTCACTGATGTCTTTCATAGGTTCTGCCTTGCATTCAGATGTTTCCGTAGGAAACAATTTTAATCAAAGAGAAGATCAGAAGTTTTGAAAAATGCCTTATTTCTGTAATGGGGAAGGGAAGCTGGAAAGCTAAGGTTTTCATTCCACTTCTGCCATCTGACTTGGTGACCATGAAAAGAACAATTACAAGAGCAGCAACAAACTTCCAGTAATAATAACTGAATTCACAACATTAACAATAATTATAACAGGTGGAATGGAGTTTGTACCACATGCCTCAACCTGTGTCAAGCACCTAAAGTTATTAGGTTATAAAATTTCAAAACTGTATTTATTAAATATCATAGGCAGCATACCCTCAGTTTTTGTATGTTTCATCCAAAATCTCTGAATATAAGAACATTTTTAAAAGTTATAGACACCTAAAGGAAAAGTTGAAGAGATACAAGGACGGATGGCATTAAACTTTGGAGAAATTAATAGTAGTGGCAACACAGCACAGTAGACAAAGGTAAAATCCATCAGTTGGATGAGGCAGAAGATAGTGATAAGTAAGCTTATTTATGCTGTGAAAACATTCTCGGGGAAAGGAGACGCTAGTTCACTTTAAAGTGCAAATAAGAAGGAGGAATGAAAACAGGAAGAGTATTTTGAAATGTTTCAAAAGCACTTACTTGTTTCTTGTTCAGCATACCCATATTAACCCACACATTAGATGACTATCCCTCCTGTAGTTTATCAGGAAAAGAATCTACTCTGAAAAATTAAAACTAATAAGCTCTAGACTTATACACATTGAGCAAATTTAAGGGGGCTTGGGGGTAGATGAGTGTATTAAAACAGGAGGGTGAGGTAAATATCTTCTCACTAAATGCCAAGACATACTCCTGCTCCTCTCACTCAGCTTCTAGAATCCTGAAAGCCAGGCTTATACTATCAATTAGGAGGAACATGATGAACCAATAAATTTATAAATGTTGATATTAATATATTATCAGAACAGCTGAGTGTCCACCAAGGCATTCAAACCCATTCATATTTTGGGACTTCTCACAGTACAGATATTCTAAGTATGAAATGGGTCAGTCTTACATAGGAATGGGCAGGTTACACATTTGAGGAAATCTGCATAATTTAAAGACAGATGCCAAGCTGTGTGTGTGTGTGTGTGTGTGTGTGTGTGTGTGTGTGTGTGTGTGTAACAAAACAAAAAGTACTCTGAGGAAATACAGAAAATTTAGAGCAAAGAAAACTTCAACAAATTCAACATTAACAGCAACTATATTATCGAGACGATATGATATCATAATATAAGAATAAATGCTATTTTGGCTAGGCACAGTGGCTCATGCCTGTAATCCCAGCACATTGGCAGGCAGAGGCAGTTGGATCCCCTGAGGTCAGGAGTTTGAGAGAAGCCTGGCCAACATGGCGAAAACCTGTCTCTGCTAAAAATACAAAAATTAGACGGGCATGGTGACACGTGCCTGTATTCCAGCTACTCGGAAGGTTGAGGCAAGAGAATCACTTGAACCCAGGAGGTGGAAGTTGCGGTGAGCTGAGGTCGTGCTACTGCACTCCAGTCTGGGTGACAGACTCCCTCTCAAAGAAGAAAAAAAGAATAAATGCTGTTTTTTAAAACAAAACATTTAAAGAATTAAGAAATACTGAAAATTTGAGAAAGTGCATTTTAGTAGAAATACTTTTCGAAGACTAATTGGAGAAAGTTGAAGATCTGACTTAAAAGTAGAAAAAAAATATAGAAAGAAGTAAAGCCATGTAGATCAGGTTTAAACTGGCAGTTTCAAAATATGAGAAAAGGTAAAATAGACTGGAAGATATTATCAAAAATTTAAAACAAACTTTCCTTGAGAAACAGTGACATGTGATTCCAGATTAAAAGAAGCATTCATTGAAGACTCAGTGACATTTATAAGAAGTCATGTGAACCAAGTCAAATTACTGTGAAATTTTAGTACTCTTAAAGACCTTAAACATTCTAAGGGCAACAATATCTGTTACAGATACCTACATGCAGATAGGTATATACGTATGTGTTCATCCATCTGAGAGAGAACAATAAAACTATATCAAAGGATTAGGAATCAAAATAAATAATACTATTTATTTCTCAGCATAAAATTCTATACTCAAACTATTCCAGTGCAGTGTAGAATGAAGATAGTTTTAGATAGGTAAAACATACAAGTTTTGCATATCATGCACTTTAATATGGTTTATTGAGATATGTTCCTTCCACAAAAATGAGAGAGTAAATTAAGATAAAGTCGTGTAATTCAACAAATAGACTAATGCTTATGAGGCTTGAAGGAAAAAATCAGGATAATACTGTGTAGTAATCTAGGAAGTTCCGGCTCTTTACTTGATATTTCTCTATTTGATAATATCTTTCAGCAAATAGATGGAAATTTTTTTTCTCTTTCTCTCTCTACTTTTCTTTCTTTGTTTATTGTACTTTAGGTTCTGGGGTACATGTGCAGATCATGCAGGATTGTTGCATAGGTACATACACGGCAAGGTGGTTTGCTGCCTTCATTCCCCCATCACCTATATCTGGTGTTTCTTCCCATGTCATCCCTCCTCACCTTCTCCACCCCCCCGCTGTCCCTCCCCTAGTCTCCCCCAACTGACCACAGTGTGTGATGCTCTCCTCACCGTGTCCACGTGTTCTAATTGTTCAACACCCGCCTATGAGTGAGAACATGCAGTGTTTGGTTTTCTGTTCTTGTGTCAGTTTGCTGAGAATGTTGGTTTCCAGATTCATCCATTTCCCTATGAAGGACCTGAACTCATTGTTTTTTATGGCTGTGTAGTATTCCATGGTGTATATGTGCCACATTTTCTTTATCCAGTCTATTGATGGACATTTGGGTTGGTTCCAGGTCTTTGCTATTGTCAACAGTGCCACAATGAATATACTTGTCCATGTGTCTTTATAATAGAACAATTTATAATTCTTTGGATATATACCCAGTAATGAGACTGCAGGGTCAAATGGTATTTCTATTTCTAGGTCCTTGAGGAATCGCCACACTGTCTTCCACAATGGTTGCACTAATTTGCACTCTCACCAACAGTGTAAAAGTGTTCCTATTTCTCCACATCCTCTCCAGCATCTGTTGTCTCCAGATTTTTTAATGATTGCCATTCTAACTTGTGTGAGATGGTATCTCAATGTGGTTTTGATTCGCATTTCTCTAATAACAAGTGATGATGAGCGTTTTTTCATATGTTTGTTGGCCTCATGTATGTCTTCTTTTGTAAAGTGTCTGTTCATATCCTTCACCCACTTTGGAAGGGGTGTGTTTGTGTTTTTCTTGTAAATCTGTTTCTGTTCTTTGTAGATTCTCGATATTAGCCCTTTGTCAGAAGGGTAGATTACAAAAATTTTTTTCCATTCTGTTGGTTGCCAGTTCGCTCTAATGATTGTTTCCTTTGCTGTACAGAAGCTCTGGAGTTTAATTAGATCCTATTTGTTTATTTTGGCTTTTGTTGCCATTGGAAAATTTTAAGAGTTACAGTCAAAGGAAAAAAAAATACTGTAACTGCTTGCTCACCTGAACTTGTTAAGAGGAGATTTTCAAGTCTTTTCAAAGGTTTGGAAAAAGAATGAATGCTAAGGAAACTAAGCATTTATAGCAGAAACCATTTCTGGAGTTCTCACTTGTGCCAGGTAACCACCCTAAGTTTTTTACGTGTTTTATATATTACCTTAAGAACCTTATAACCCTGGTCATTTTGTTATCCTCATTTTGTAGATGAAGAAATTCTAGGACAAACAAAATAAATATACTACAATATATGGTTTACCCATGAGTACTGTCCAAATAAATATAAACATGCAAACTAAAATATTTAGTCAAAATATGAAATTGCTAGGATAGAGGTAGGGCACAAAAGTGGCAAATTATGAGATTATTTCTGATCTTCTATAACAGGAACTCAATAGATAATGTCTAAAGGTGTGAAATCAAGAAACAGCATCACTTTGTTGTTAAACAGGATCTCCCCTATGGTATGTGGGACTTAGGGTAATACCATGGTGGGGCCTCTGTTTCATAAACAATTTGAATTAATATTTGTAACAAAATTCACATGCCCATGTGGAATACAGGGATTTGATTTATTGAAGATGTAGAGAAAAGATACACTCATATGTTTAGAAGTGTCATACCTTAAGTTCTTCAGACTGTAATCTCTGAATTCTCAGGACATAATCTCATTTGATACTGGCCACATCTCTGCTTTCTATCCACCACCACCAGCAGGAAGATAAGTGAGAGGAGATGAGTGAAAAAAGAAGAGTGGGTCCATTCAAGAAAGGATGGTCTATCTTTTGTCTAGCACAAATAAAGACTGACCCTGGAACATGATGTTTTCATATCCATTGGAGGTGATAGAGAACACTGATTAGAAGAGCTCATTGTCCTATGGAACAACAGTCTTCAGAACCTTGGAGGAAATGGCACAGCCACCTTTGGAGACTGCTTGAGAAGTGCCAAGGAGTTAGTGAACGGTACTAGTGGCAGCCAGGGTAAAGAATGCCTGCTATCAACACCACTACACCCTACCATTGCATGCTGTAGGCCCGCAGTGGTGGGGTAATCAGAACACAGATGGTGAAATCCATTGCATAGGCCTAGATACGTGGCTTTAGGCCATGGGTCAACCATGGTGCCTGGATAGATAGCATAGAGTCTGAACTCATCCTGGCTGTGACACAAATGAGAGAGAGTCACTGCAAATCAGCATGATGGCATCATTTCGACACTTTAATCTTACACAATCTTCAGAGAGAAATACTTGGATCAGCCAGGAGGAGTCATCTTGCAGTGATGCCACTTTCCTGGAACTAGATTGTTGCCTACCTGGTCTAAGAGTAGTTCTGTGTCTGAAATCTGGAGGCAAATACCAAAAGAAACAGCTAAAACATTGAAATGTGCTGATTTATTCCAGTAGCCGGGCTAGGGAGGAGGAAGGGTAGAGTTGAGGAATTACTGTTTTTCATAATAAGCCTTGTAATACTATATTACTTTTTAAGTCCTGTAGATGTGTTACTTCCAAAAATTAAAGAAATATATATATGAAAGCAGTTTAAGTTCTTTTCCCAGCTCCAAACTGCTAAGGATACATATATATATATGTGTGTATATGCTTATTAGAGCTTACAGTGAGCTGAATATACTATAAAATATTAGAATAAAGTTATTTTCCATTTATTTTTAAATTAGTGCATTCAAATATATTATGTTTGGTCTCAGAGAAGTCTCAAGGTCAGTGACCAACAGTTTGAAACTTTTAACCTAAACCAGTCAAAGGGGATAACAAGGAGAAAGCTTAGTATTCTTAAAGGTATAGAGTTAGTTCAGGACAGCCGGGCGCGGTGGCTCACGCCTGTAATCCAAACACTTTGGGAGGCCGAGGCGGGTGGATCACGAGGTCAAGAGATCGAGACCATCCTGGTCAACATGGTGAAACCCCGTCTCTACTAAAAATACAAAAAATTAGCTGGGCATGGTGGCACGTGCCTGTAGTCCCAGCTGCTCGGGAGGCTGAGGCAGGAGAATTGCTTGAACCCAGGAGGTGGAGGTTGAGGTGAGCCGAGATCGCGCCATTGCACTCCAGCCTGGATAACAAGAGCGAAACTCCGTCTCAAAAAAAAAAAAAAAGTTAGTTCAGGACAGTATTGGGCCCAAACGGTGACTCCAAGGTTGCTCATCTGTGCTAGTCTCACTTCCAGCCCCCATCTTCCCTCGGGCACCTCTGCTGGCTGTCAATTAAACACCACTAATGAGGACACTGATAACAACTTAAGAAATGCTTACGTCCCTTGAGTATTTCATTCCAATAAGAAGTGTCTTATTAGACCAAACTATTTTAAACCTGAAAGAAATAGCCTGAAAAAGAACTAATTTTAGTCAGTGTCATTTACAAAAATGGTGACACTTTGAGGACTTATAAACTCTCCACTGCTTTCAAGTTTTGATTTGCAGTTGGCTGCATATTGTGAAGCTGACCCAGGTTATGCATAACCATGAAATAGTGTTTTAAGGTAAAAAAACAAAAATGCCCTGCTGAGTAAAACGAGATCTTTTGATTTGTATTTACTTCTACATAGGCTATGGTGCAAGTATAGATGCGAGAAGTATTTTTATGACGCATACATTATCATTTATTTCAAGGAAGCATACAAGCCCTCGTTTGCATACACACTTGATGGAAAACCTCATTGAATAAATCTGGAAGAATTGAGTGTAATTTCTTGTCTGTGTCTAAGTAAATTTAACTGTATAAATATGTACATGCACATTCACAGAGATATAAGCACAGTAACATCTCACTATCTTTGTAGTGTTAAAGGATCATTATTTGTATGTGAATTTCAAGAAAATTAAAATTTACCTCATCAGAAATACTTAAAATGTTCTTTAAAACTGCCTTCCAAACTACATCACCATTCTTTTATCTTCTAAAACACTAAATTGAACTTTTGAAGTATTCGACACATAATTATTATAGTACATAAATTGACGTAATGTGTTACAGTTCATGCCTTCTGGTTTTGTCGATTTGCAAATATTCCAAGCAGTCCGAGAGAACTCTGTTACTTTTTTTTGTTTGTTTGTAACTGTCTGCCTTTTTCTCACTGGTAGGCTGTCCCATCTCACTCTTCACTTCTGTTAGTATGTTCTTGCAGCTATTTTTAAAAATTAGTTTTTGCATCATTGAGAACATAACTTCTCAATAACTGTTTTGTTGAGTTAAGCTATATAGTTCTCTGCTCTTTGACAGTTGTAAAGAAATAATGAACTGTTTTTACTGATCAGAAACCATACATTTTTCCTCTACTTTTATCATACCAGGTCTCTAACATTACCTGATCTATTTTCAAAGTAAGTTAAGCACTGACGGTTAAAATACTGGCAATAAAAATTCAGTTAGTTTCTGGTCAGTGTGAGAGTCCTTCTAATTATTGAGATTTGGCTCTTTCTGTGAGTAGGTGTTTGCAAAGGGCTGAATATTGAATGAGACTGACAGTATTTCTAAGAGGATTTGAAGCTATCCCTTCATAATCCACAGAATGAGCTCCTACTTTATAATTGCTGTAATCCAAAGAACTTCTGGCTCATAAGGAGCATATGTTTGAAGCCATGTGAGTTGGTAGTTAACACTGATCTCTTCAGTTTCTTCTGTCATCACAGCCCCTCCCTGCAAAGTAAATTTTCTTTTTGAATGTCTATTTTAATGCTTCTTTCCCACCCCCTTGAGGTGGTAAGCAATTTCACTTAGAAATTAGAAAACTGGATTTCTGTTCCTGTGTCAGTTTGCTGAGAATGATGGCTTCCAGGTTCATCCATGTCCCTACAAAGGATGCGAACTCATCGTTTTTGATGGCTGCATAATATTCCATGGTGTATATGTGCCACATTTTCGCTGTCCAGTCTATCATTGATGGGCATTTGGGTTGGTTCCAGGTCTTTGCTATTGTAAACTGTGCTGCAATG
>PVKV010020216.1:0-14593 GCA_004027835.1 Alouatta palliata
GTTAAGCCATGCACCCCTCAACTTAAAGAATAAACTATGTTCTACTTGCCACAGGTATTTTTCTTCTTCCTTTTTTCTCTAGCAGCTAACCCAGCACTGGCCTTGAGATAAGCAACGCTGAAGCACTTGCAGGTCCCCCATTACCACACACTGAGCCACCCCCCGACACACACACAAGCCCTAACTACAGCATGGATTGGACAAGAGGCTGATTTCAGTCACTTTCCCTTGATAAGAGACCTCTGGCTGTGACCTGGCTCTGGCCAGTTTACAGCGGCTGTGCACCTGATGTTCTTTGTGTCTCTCCTTTGCCTTTTGAAGCATGAGGCCTAATTATAATGTATTTAAATATTATCTCCGCCCCAAAGTCAACATGGGTTGCATGTGGCAGGCATGTTTCTACAGCATGCATGCAGCACGATCCCTTCGTGAATATTCAGAGCTCTCCTATTCCCTGTTGGATATGTATATGTGGCCAGCCAGATCAACATAAATACCTGTTCCACTCTCCCCTCCCTGGAAACCTACTTTTCCGGTTTCAGCAGGAGGGTATGCCTCTCAGTCTGTCAGAATGGCCGCCTTGCACACTTGAACCCTTTATAAAAGATAAAATCTCCTTTCCAAGTTTATAAATTGTGTAAGGTTTCAGTTGACAATTTTGAGTTCTCAGTCAAGCCACAGACTGGGAAAAGTCATTTGCAATATATTTATTTGAAAAATGACTCAATTCCTGAATATGTAAGAGAACTTCCATACATCAGTAATAGAGAACTAAGCCAACTAGAATCAGGCAAAATATTCGAATAGGCTTTGGCAAAGGAGAATTTCTTATATGTTGGAAGCCATAAGAAAATATGCTTGATAGTGTCACTCATTAGGCAGGTACAAATTAACTCCACATTGAGATACCACTAAACACTCACCAGTGTGTGGCTCTGTTTTTCCCCTGAGACAGGGTCTCACTCTATCACCCAAGCTGGAGTGCAATGGCGTGATCTTCACTCACTGCAACCTCCCCTCCTGAGTAGCTGGGACTACAGGTGTGTGCCACCATACCTAGCTAACTTTTGTATTTTTAGTAGAGATGGGATTTCAACATGTTGGCCAGACTGGTCTGAGAGCATAGCTACATTTAACAAAGTTAGTACCAAATGCTAACAAGAATTTCATGCCACTTCAACTGTCATTGCTGGTGAAAAACCATTCTAGAAGACTAACAATTTATACTAATGTTAAATTTATAGTCAGGACATGACCCAGCAATTGAAGTACTTCCATGAATCTCAAGTGCACAAAAGATTGTTATGCGGGTCACGAGGTCAAGAGATCGAGACCATCCTGGCGAACACAGAGAAACTCCGTTTCTACTAAAACACAAATATTAGCTAGGCGTGGTGGCTCATGCCTGTAATCTCATCTACTCAGGAGGCTGAGGCAGGAGAATTGCTTGAAGCAGGGAGGTAGAGGTTGCAGTGAGCCGAGATCTTGCCACTGCACTCCAGCCTGGCACCTGGTGAAAGAGTGAGACTCTGATTCAAAAAGAAAAAAAAAAAGAAAAAATATTCATCACAAGACTTCAATAACACCAAAACCACAATTCAGAAGTGATCTATGATACTATGTGTATAGATTTCATGACTACAATGAACATAACTACAGAATAAAAGCCAAATACCAAAGATATATACATTCACTCATGAATTTTGAGAACAGGCAATTGTAACCTATGGCAATAGACATCAGAACAGTTATTAACTAAGAGGACACAGGGTGGGGATTGCCTGGAAAGGAGCTCTACAGGCTTTGGCAAATGATGACAATTTTCTTAACTTGAGCTGGGTGGTGATTACATTTACTGAAATTAAACACATTGCACGAAAGACTTGTGCACTTTATGTGAACTGTAGTTTAATAATTTACTGTTCTGAACATCAAACACCGCATAAACTCACTCATAAGTGGGTGTTGAACAATGCGAACACATGGACACAGGGAGGGGAGCATCACACACTGGGGTCTGTTGGGGGGCAAAAAGGGGAGGGACAGCGGGGGGTGGGGAGTTGGGGAGGGATAACATGGGGAGAAATGCCAGATATAGGTGATGGGGAGGAAGGCAGAAAATCAAACTACCATGTGTGTACCTATGCAACAATCTTTCATGTTTTTCACATGTACCCCCAAACCTAAAATGCAATAAAAAATATATATTATAAATAATAATAATAATAATAATTTACTGTTCTCATTGCGTGAACCCTGGAAACGAAGGCTGTAGTGAGCTGAGACGGAGCCACTGCACTCGAGCCTTCATGACAGAACAAGAGTACATCTCAAATAATAATAATAATAATAATAATTTACTGTTCTAATAAAAATTAGAGGACAGGGAATGGAGGCAAGCCAGTGTAGACATGACAACTAGTGTATATTTTATTTTAAACTCATTAAAATCTCTTTCTCATTTTGTGTTTTTAAAAAGTCCCACTGATAGAGCCATTTTCTCTACCAGAAAAGACTATAACCGTATTATTTCATCAGTGGAATCTACAGAGAAAGAGTCCTTGAGAGGTGTCATCTTCACCTATGGGACTGTGAGACAAAGAGCACTTCCAGGTTTTCCTTTTGCCCAAGTGGCCTCCTAGTTTACCCTCTGTGGGCTGAACTCCTCTTCTGACTGGGGCAGCTTCTGGGCAGGCGGTTTACTCTGCTCTCTGGGGGTTGCTGGGATTAAAGGCAAAGCAAAGGGCAGGTCTATTAGCCACAAGCGCAGGGTAGAAAACACTACTGTGACTTGGATTAGAACCGAGGCTGCGGCAAGCACGACTACAGGTATCAACCACTACGCGACCTCAAAGCCTGCCGACAACCATTGTACTTCTTATATTTTCTAATGTAAAAACACACACTATTTTCTGTGCTTTATTCCTGGACGTCTGCAGATTTTCCTGCTTTTCTGTCTTTCATGCGCCTCTCCATTTCTTTCACCCCGTTCTGCTACATAATTTCAAAACATCTGACCTCTCAGGATCCGGCCACTGTCTCCACAGCAAGCCTCCTGGGAGGCCTGGTCTCATCTACACCCCTGCTTCTTTCACTCCTTTTCTGTTTTTGTTTTTGTTTAGACAGATTCCTGCTCTGTTGCCAGGCTGGAGGGCAGTGGCGCGATCTGGGCTCATTGCAAGCAACTTCTGCCTCCTGCGTTCAAGCGATTCTCCTGTCTCGGCCTCCCGAGCTGCTGGGACTATAGGCACACACCACCATGAACAGCTAATTTTTATATTTTATAGTAGAGACGGGTTTCACCATGTTGTCCAGGATGTTCTCGATCTCTAGATCTCGTGATCCGCCCGCCTCGGCTCCCAAAGTGCTGGGATTGCTGGTGTGAGCCACCACGCCTAGCCTCATTCACTCTTTTCAAGTTGCTCCTTTTGACTCAGTCAGTTTCCTAGCTCATTTCCCACCACCTGCACCGATTGTACTGACCGCACAGATCACAGGCGAGGTGACGAGGGGAGTGCAAGCCACCCCACGAGGCTCAGGCACCGGTGGTCACAGACCCGGGCACCTCAAGGGGCCCTGGCTTCTGAAGCAGGTGGGAGCAAGGCCGAAGGTGCTGCAGGTTAGGCTTACTGAGTAGTATTTGCTGCTTCTTGAGATCACACAAAGCAAGCATTGTCATCTCTGTGGTGCAATCGGTTAGTGCCTTGGGCTGTTAACCCAAAGGTTGTTGGTTTGAGCACAGGGATGTGTGCTTCTCCTTTAGATAAAATTTCTGCTTGTTCATACGAATATCTCTAAGGCAGAGAGGTTCCCTGGAAGGGCCTAATTATCAGCTCACCCTTTGTCAACTTGGCATCCAAGTAGAAACAATAGCAAAGTCATTTTTTCTGCTTAACATTTATCCTATATATAAATGGAGAAGAGGACCCGAAATCTTCATTGATATGTCCACTGTTCTTCGTGGTCTCCTGTTAATTATAGATGTACTATGGTATAAAATTGGTACCTTATTTTAGATGAGTAAGGAGATAAAGGGGGAAAAAAAGAAAGATTCTATATATATATAAACAGAAGGAAGAAATACTCAGAACTGCTACATTCCTGTTTCTGCAGCTGGCCTCCTGGCAGTAGCTGGTATTTGTAACCAACCACCTTCTTTCATTACTTTTCCACATTCTGCCTTCAGCAAGCACCTCACCTGGTTGTGGTTTTTCACCCAGCGAGGGGACATAAACTATTCCTAAAGGATCTGCTGTCTATCTTTTACCACAATGAAAAACTAAACACACACACGCACATGTGCACAAACATACAAATAGATATGGGTTTATCCTGAGAATTTCCAAAAAGTTGATATTAAAAAGGAAATGATCTGCTTTAACAATCAGTTTTCTTCCCATTGCTGACTTCAGAATCCACAGCTTCTCTTCTTTTGTCTCAACCAGTCTTTCCAATACAATTCTCCCCTTGCTTGTGCCTGTGGGATGGTCCCCCCACCACCTGCCTTTCTTCCAGCTCCTTGACTGCAGTAGGAGAAAAACCTGACTATGGTGGATGTGCTTCCTAAGTCATGAGAAGATAAGGAATAGAGTCAAAGCGGACATTCTTCAGCAAAACATAAGATAGTTTTTGGATTCTAGAGTCTGAACGTTTTTGCTTCATGGCATAAGTAATTCATCAATTTCCTTTCATGAATCAGGACTTCTACACTTTTCTTCCCTAAGGTGTGATGATTGTTTAGAGCTAAGTGAAATAAGACATCATGGGCCAGGCTCCATGGCTACACTGTAATGCCAGCTGCAGTGAGCCGTGACCACACCACTGCACTCCAACCTGGGTGAGAGAGCAACACCCCCATCTCTAAAACAAAAATGGAAAACAATTATGTATTGCAGATGAGAATTTCTTCATGAAAGTCAGAGATCCCTCAAGGAGTTTTAAATACAAAAACCAAACAAGCCAGTTAGTTCTAACCTAGTATCACCGTCGCCTTATACACGACATGTAGAGAGGCAGTCACACTTAGAAAACTTTTGATACGGAATAAATTGAAGTTCACTTTTGAAACAGAGAGAAAAAAAATTTGCCCAAATGTGGCTGGTCCTAGATTTTAAGCGATTGTTAAATGGAGACAAAATCTTCCAAAAATCTTTGGAAGAAAATTCATCACCTGTTGTCATTTGTTGTGTCTCTAACGAAGTAACATTATTACAACACAAGCAGATAAACAGTTCCCAGATCCTGTTCTTTGCTTTCCTGTATTACAAATATATTTTTTGGATCGGGCATGGTGGTTTAGCTGTAATCTCAGCTACTCCAGAGGCTGAGGTGGGAGGATCACGGGAGACCAGGAGTTCCAGACTACAGTGAGCTAGGAGTCGGTCACTGCAATGCAGCCTGGACAGCAGAGCGAGACCCTGTCTCTTAAAAAAGAAAAAATATTAAAAATAAATATGAATGTAATTTTCAGGCCAACACCTTTTTTATTTGTTTGAGACAGAGTCTCCCTCTGTGTGTCCCCATCTTGGCTCACTGCAACCTCCGCCTCCCGGGTTCAAGCGATTCTCATGCTTCTGCCTCTCAAGTAGCAGGAATAACAAGTGCACATCACTACACTCGGCTCATTTTTGTATTTTTAGTAGCGGCATGGTTTCACCATGTTAGCCAGGCTGGTCTTGAACTCTTGACCTAAAGCCATCCATGGGCCTCAACCTCCCAAAGTGCTGGGATTACAGGCGCGAGCCACCATGCCCAGCTAAATTTCAGGCCAACACCTGTTGACACACATTGCGAGACACAGATTCCTTAATCCTTCCCGGAACACCGATGGGCCCGCAGAACACTCAGAGGCCCTGGTACCTGATGATGTAAGGAAATTCAATTCTCGGAGTCTGGGGTACAGCCCCGAGGGTCCACTGCACAAGCTCCAGTCTCTGCTGCTCCCCTCATCTCCACGCAGATTCTTCCCCACACACTTCCCATTTCTTTGGGCCGCTGAGGCCTCTTGGACCTCTGAGGTGACTGCCCTGCCCACAGCTTCTCTCCTTCTGGGAGCTTCATTTCTTTTTTTTTTCTTTTTTCGACGTAATTTCCCTCTAATTGCCCAGGCTGGAGTGCAATGGCGCCATCTCGGCTCACCGCAATCTCCGGCTCCTAGGTTCAAGCAATTCTCCTGCCTCAGCCTCCCAAGTAGCTGGGACTACAGGCACGTGCCACCATTCCCAGCTAATTTTTTTTTTTTTAGTAGAGACGAGGTTTCACCATGTTGACCAGGATGGTCTCGATCTCTTGACCTCGTGATCCACCCACCTCGGCCTCCCAAAGTGCTGGGATTACAGGCGTGAGCCACCGCGCCTGGCCCAGGGAGCTTCATTTCTTGATCTTAACCATTGTGGGTCAGCGGGAAACCCATTTTCCAGCACGGGAAGCCGGAGGTCCAGCACGTGAATCAGGAAACTGACGGTTTTTTGGGTTTGCACGGATCCGCCGAGAAAATAGATGAAAGTAACAGGTACCAATATCAAAACTGCGGTGACTCGCCAGAAATGCTTCGTATTTGCCGCTTCGTTAAGTGCTTTGTGGAGTCCAACAGCTCCAAGGGTCCCGGGTTAGTCTCCTGAATGTGTTTTGGCACGACATTGGTGACTATCGTCGTCAGTTTACCTTGTGGTGATGGAGCCTTTAAATGCACTATTGGGCTATGCAGTATAATTTTGCATGGCAGAAGGGTAAAGGAGCCACAGGAAAGTGAAGCTCAAAAGCCAATTGCATTGGCCGGGAATTGAACCCAGGTCTCCCACGTGGGAAGCAAGAATTCTACCACTGAACCACCAATGCTTCTCTCTTGTGAGGATCTGGGGAAAATAGTGAAAGGAGTATACAGGAAGACTTCAAAAATGTTACAAGAGGCTTTATCAAGGGTCGATTAAAAACTAACAAAGACATCCAAAACAAATGTTTTTATGGAAAACTTTCACTAGACAAAGTTATAAATATTAAAATAGCTTATTTTTCACAACAAACTGTTAACTCTGTAAAATGTCTTTCTACCTGCATTACAAACCCCTGGTAAAACATCAAAAATTCATTCACATTTCTTTTTTCTAATCCTATATCTTCAATTGTCAACCTCAAATGGCTGCCTTGGCTCTGAGAAGGTAACCTGACTGGTGGTTTAAGTAAGTAAAGTCCTAACTGGGGAGGAAATGAGAAGCGGAAGCGGAATTAGAATTAGAAGAAAGAGAAAATCAAAGGCCAGAATCCAGGTAGAGATAATGGGGAAACAAAGGTTGGTCCACTGAGTTAGTCCTTCGTAGCTGTTTCTTTGCAAAAGAGTAATTAATGATTTGTCTTGTAATCATTATAATACTGTTATTTGTCTGCTTGAGGATGTAGAATGCATTTCAAGGAAATGTGATATAAAAATATTAATAATGTTTGCAGTCAATGTTTCATTGTTTGGGAGAAACCAATTTCCTAAGTTACTATGCTTTGATATATTAGCTATGTAAGGAGAAGACTGGTTTAAGGAAATACTGATGGTCAAAATATTAACATGTTATTCTTTCGATGAAGTTCAAATAGTAGAGTGGCTTGTTTCCTCAATCTTCCCTGGAGGGATTAAACTGAAGAGAAAAATCTAGAGTTTGACCCACTTGTTGGGTCTGGGAGTCATTAAGACTTTTTCAAAGACAGGAGCTGTGACATGAAATCATGCTTCTTCTCTAGTCAGGAAGAAGCCAAGCCAGGTCCCGGCTGAGTCGTAAACTTGAGCCCAAAAAGGAAATCACCATTCACATTGACCTCGCAGAGCTGTGGCTCTATCCATTCTCCACCCAATGCCCAAGACACATACCAGCTCTGCCCAGCATACCTTCACATATTGCCTATGTCAGCCAGAGCTACATGCATTCCCAAATCTCTTTCTAAAATACAAATCTGTACTTTGTAGTCTCAACGTCTAAATTTACAAAGGCCTCATATGCATCTCAGAGACACAGATACTAAAACTCAACACTACAGGGAGTTCCCTGTCAGCATCAAGTACCACCCTCTACCTCAACGCTCAGTGATCAGCCCCAAGTGGGCACCTCCCAAAGAGTAGTGGGTGGCCCTGGGTGTTTCAGCAGACACTGAAAGCTGCTTCGAGCCCTGCCTAGACAGTTATCCTCACCATCATCCATCCTGTTTCCCAAAGCAAATCTTTCTTTGGATAAACTCTCCTGTTTTCACGACATAACAATTTCAGTTCAATTCCGAAAATAGTGTTTAAGTGTATTGGATACTCCATAAGCTTACTGCCGCTTTAATACCACACTTTTCCACTATCAGCTCTTGTGACCATTAACATAAGCAGATAAAATACAGCCAGTATAGTCTGAACAATTTACTTGCCACACTATACGCTGAGTGACCCTTCCACAGCTTCACTCTGCACCTAACTTCAGCCTAAAGCCATGTCATGTTTCGTTATTTCTTCAGTGCAATGACTAACACCTTATTCTCGGCACCCTGTTTCCCTCTATGCTCTTCATTCTAATAGCTCTTGCCAATACTCACATCCAGGACGAGCAAACCACTTGACATGTCACAAACTTCTCATGGGTTCATACCAGTGGATTCCCCAGTGAACCAGCAGTCTCAACTCAGGCTTCCATAAGAAAATACCGCAGACTGGGTGGCTTAAACACGAGGAATTTCTTTCTCACCATTTGAGAGGCTAAGTCCAAGATCAAAGTGCCAGCTGATTCAGTTCCCTGGTGAGGGGTCATTTCCTGGCTTGCAGACTGCTACCTTCTCCCTCTCCTTAGTATGATGGAGAGAGAGAGAGAGAGAGAGCACTTTGGTTTTTCTTCTGTTTCTTATAATGACAGTGATTTCACCATGGAAAGCCCATGGTCATGACCTCATCTAGAACTGATTACCCTCCAAAGGCCCTCCCTGCAAAACTACCTTCACATTGGGGGCTAAGGCTTCAATATGTAATTTGAAGGGGACACAAACATCCATTCCATCATTCCAGCCCCTGAGTTTACAATCCAGTCTCTGGGCCAGGCTTAGCAGTATTGAGCCCAAGGCTTCAACTGACAGGATTTTTATGCTCTCATGCTCTGGCTCCTTGGTTCCAGAAGCTTCTAGAACCATAGGGGGGCACATTCTTTAGCAACCATACTAGAAAACACATGGTGGGTAAAGGAGTGCCTTATTAAGTATTTTGATTATGCCCCCATTAGTGTGCTTGGCTGAACCTATTAATAGTAAGTAGTGATTGGCATCCAGCTCACCACCATCCCTGCAGTCATCCTGTCAGTTTCCATTCCATTCTTTTATCCTTGGCTTGCTTGTTCAGTATTCTCAAGTGATTTACTCCTGGTGCTCTCCTTTTTCCCTCAGAGATATCTGGTGATTTCTCTGATTCTCTCCACCTCTGCAGGGTAATAAGTCTAATTTTTAAAAAAACCTGTAGAGAGATGTAGGGAAGCTGTTGGGAAGCTGTGGGGAGGGCCCTTGGGCTTTTCTCCTGGGTAAATGGCAGATTGCTGAGGATTCTGGGCCGCGGTCTCCAGCTGTGCTAGTGTCTGCCACTTACCTGTTTTCAGCAGTGTCGCCTGGGGCAATAGTGCTGAAGAGCACTGTCAAGAGGATAGGAAGCAAAGCGAGAGTGGTGGCCCGAAATCCGTCCAGGCACAATCGAGGGTGTGGGGGGACAAAGCGGTAGAGAAGGGTGATCAATCCAGGATCTGGACACCACACATTAGGAATTGCATTTATTAAATCATTGATTATCTAAGCCTCCGGAGAGTAGTTTGGACACCTGCCGATTTTCTCAGGATTTGGGGAAGGGATATGCATGCAAATGTGTATGTATGTACATAATTCCTGTGACTTCCAAATATTGACTCTCCCAGTTCCAAATGCAAATTTAGAACCTTTTCAAAAAATATTTTGCTTTTGTGGTCTCTCCAATCAGTCAGACCTACAACTGTATCAGAGTAAAGCGGAGCCAAGCGGGACGCTTAGGAAATGCGCTCTCTAAGATGTCATCCACTTTCAGTGTCGGCCTGTGAAAATTCAGGCGATCGAAGAGACTGAAGAGAACCTTAAGGAATATCTGGAACCAAAACTAGCACTAACCAGGCCTGCTGTGACGTCCCCTTACTGGCAGACCAGTGGCCATTGCAGCCTGGTCGACAATCTGTCTAGATTGATGAGGTCTAACACGTACACACAGGTTCAACTAGTTTTCTGTTTGTTTCCCAAGCTACATTAATTTTACCCCTAAATTAAAACCTTCATGTTTCCGCCCGGTTTCGAACCGGGGACCTTTCGCGTGTGAGGTGAACGTGATAACCACTACACTACGGAAACCACATGTGGACCTGAAGCCCATAATATAATCCTGAAAATCTTAGATCAGCCATTTCTATTACAGTGTCTAAGGTAAAAAATCTAACCGCATTTGAAATTTCACTGAAAAAAGCCCAGCAAGCACCAGCGATCAAGGAGACTACGGCTCCCAATAGGGCCAGGCTTAGCGTTCCACGGCCATCCCCAAAAGGAAGACCATGGGAGCCATACCCGGGCTCTAAACCCGGGAGGCCGTGGGGTTTCCAGTTCCAGAACTGAGCTCCCGGGTGCGGAATCCTCCCGGGGGACACTCTCCGCCTCCCAGAAGCTGCAGCAACCGGTAGGTTTGGAGCGTCAGAGCCCCGGCTGCCCCGCGCGCTGAGGAGTGTGGACGCCGCCTGTCCAGGGATGAGGACCGCACGTCGAGGACTTTTCCCCGGCGCCGGCAGTCAGCGTTCTTGGCTCATCGCGTCCTCCCAGGAACCGTGGGATCATCCCTGCCCGCCCGTCCCCAGGCCGAGGGGCCTGGGCTGGGCTCTTTCCTCGCCGGCCCTTCGGCCTCAGCGCCCCGACGTCTTCCTCCCAAAGGGCGTCCTTCACTGCCGCTCTCTCTTAGTCTACCTGACTCCATTTAAGTAACAGTTCATCACATTTTCAAATTTTAGCAGGTACCGTAGCAAAGGCTGCGTCTCAGGGCTCTTAACTCTTTGAAAATATGAGCACGTTGTATTTCCCTTTATTTCCCATATTTATTTCATGACGGCCAAGCCACGCCTTCACGAGGCGGAGTGTGAAACCCTGGAAGACTGGGCAGCCCACTCAGATTCAGCTCGCACCTCTCTCCCTCATCGGTCTTCTGATGCTTCTTGAAGGGCAGTTACATTTTTCCTTTTACAATGCTGACACGTCTTATATTTGCTTTTTGTCTTTTTCCTGTTCCATAGGGTTATGGAGTGTGGATTTCAACCTAAGAGGGACAAAGAGGTAAAGGCGGTTTTCACTGAAAGCGTCTGGATGGATTTTCACGTTCACCTCGCAGAAGATGGTCAGCAGGCAGAAAGAGTCTCTTTTTACTTGAAGATGTTAAAATCGCTCTCTCTCAGTCTCTCTCTCTGTCTCTCTCTCTCTCTCTTTTCTCCTCTCTTTCTACCCTCATCCAAAAAATAAACTTAGCTACTCAGGAGGCTGAGGCAGAAGTGCTTGAACCCAGGATGCAGAAGTCGCAGTGAGCCGAGATGGCGCCACTGCACTCCAGCCTGGACGACAGAGCGAGAGTGTCTCAAAAAATGTTTGGAGAAGAAGGTGCCATTTTCCCAAGTTGCTTTTCTCACTGCAGTGGTGACCACATTTCCTTCACACCTGGAGTCCAAGAGCTTCCCCCCGGGAAATGTGCAGACCGCTCGGTCAATGACGCCAGGCCGCAGTGCCGGCCTCGTTCTGCTTTTGGCCCAAAATACAGTTGGGAAGAAGACTGGACCTCACCAGATACTAGGGGGATGTTACCCTCACCAGAGATTGGAGGGATGTTACCCTCACCAGAGACTGGAGGGCCGCGCTCCCAAAGACGCCTACTTCATGACAGCCCTCAATCAGGAAATTCCATGGCATTCCACCATTTGCCGTCCCATTTCCATATTCTATCTCCTCTTCTGCCCACTCTGAGAGGATTCGCCACCTCTCTGGACCCTTTGGAGTCCCACGTGGACAAGGCAAAAGGGGGCTTGCCTTTTCCTGCAGGAGCTGGAAGAGCAGTCACAGCGGAGGAAACGCGGACTCGCGAGCTCAACCCACATACCTGTGCCCTGCCGGGTCCAGCAAACCCCACCCAGCACTCTCTGAAGCTTCTCTGGAAAGGGGAGTGCGAGGTTTCTGATATGGCAAGAGGAGCCAAAGAGAGAGGACCCAGTCCTTCCCCTGGCTCTAGAGAACAAACCCAGAAGAGGGGCAGATCCAAAGTAGAAACGCAAAGGCAGCCCTACCCCACGACCTGAGCCAGCCAAGGGTCGCGCGTTAATTGTGTTGATCAGAACAGTTGTTTGCTCACATTAAGAAATCCCGGAAGAGGGATTGTGTAAGCCATCTGAGCGTTCTCTTCATGAATGGGTGTTGGTTGTGGCCAGTGCTTTTTCTGCCTCAGTGGTATAATCATGTTCCTTTCCTTTTTAGCCTGTTGATATGGTGGACGACACCGATGAATTTTGGAATGTTGAACCAACCTTGCACACTTGGAATAAATCGTGCTTTGTGATGGTGTATGATTTTTTTATACATTGCTGGATTTGATTTGCTAATGTTTTGACGATGATTTTTGCCTCTAAATTGAAGAGGGATATTGGTTTATAGTTGTTTTTTGTACTGTCTTTGCCTGGTTTTGGAGTCAGGGTGGTATTAGCCTCATAAAATGAGTTGGAAAGTGTTTCCTCCTCTTATATTTTTCCAGAATAGATTGTGTGAATTGACGTTCCTTCTTCTTTAAATGTTAGTATAATTCTGTAAAACCATGTTTTACAGAATCGGTTACAATCGGTTACAATCGGTTACAATCGGTGCAAGTGGTGGGAAATGAGCTAGGAAACTGACTGAGTCAAAAGGAGAAACTTGAAAAAAGTGAATGAGGCTAGGCATGGTGGCTCACACCTGCAATCCCAGCACTTTGGGAGCCGAGGCGGGCAGATCACGAGATCTAGAGATCGAGAACATCCTGGACAACATGGTGAAAGCCGTCTCTACTAAAAATATAAAAATTATAAGTATATATATTTAAAAAAAATTAACTGGGCATGTTGGTGCGTGCTTATAGTCCCAGCAGCTCGGAAGGCTGAGACAGGAGAATCGCTTGAACCCAGGAGGCAGAAGTTGCTTGCAGTGAGCGGAGATTGCGCCACTGCCCTCCAGCCTGGCGACAGAGCAAGACTCCGTCTAAACAAAAACAAAAACAGAAAAGGAGTGAAAGAAGCAGAGGTGTAGATGAGACCAGACCTCCCAGGAGACTTGCTGTGGAGAGAGTGGCCGGATCCTGAGAGGTCAGATGTTTTGAAATTATGTAGCAGAATGGGGTGAAAGAAACGGAGAGGTGCATGAAAGACAGAAAAGCAGGAAAATCTGCAGACGTCCAGGAATAAAGCAGAGAAAATAGTGTGTGTTTTTACATCAGAAAATATAAGAAGTACAATGGTTGTCGGCAGGCTTTGAGGTCGCCTAGTGGTTAATACCTGTAGTCATGCTTGCCGCAGCCTCGGTTCTAATCCAAGTCACAGTAGTGTTTTCTACCCTGCACTTGTGGCTAATAGACCTGGTCTTTGCTTTGACTTTAATCCCAGCAACCCCCAGAGAGCAGAGTAAACCGCCCACCCAGAAGCTGCCCCAGTCAAAAGAGGAGTGCAGCCTGGGCAAAAGGAAAACCTGGAAGTGCTCTTTGTCTCACAGTCCCATAGGTGAAGATGCCACCTCTCAAGGACTCTTTCTCTGTACATTCCACTGATGAAATAACAGGATGAAGGATGGCAGAGAGAGGGTAGACAGGGGGAATGGGGAAAACAGCCCTGTAAAACAACAAAAACAATACAAACCCCAGAAACCAGAAGCTGACTCAGTGCAAGAGGGCCATTTTCCACAGCGTGAGATTTCATCTCCAACAATCAGCACCACCCAAACCCTAGCTCCCTCCCCACCAAACTATTTTTGAAAAACCCCTTACCTCTGAGCCTTCAGTAAGATTGATTTGATTAATAACTCTGTCTCCCACGTGTCATGGCTGGCCTGTGTCAATTAAACTCTTTACTGTAATCTCATGGTCTCCATGAATTGATTTTGTTTGTATAGTGGGCAGGAAGAACCCTTCAGGTGGTCATATCTGCAGGATGGTGCCAGTTCATTCCACAGAGCCTGGTCAGATACCCAGAAAATATTTCTTCACTATATCCTGGACAATGCGTCTCCCTGTCAGTATCGAGGGAATGGGCCTGGATCAAGTATTTAGGATTCAGCCGTTGCTACACTGTCACCTAATCCCTCATTTTCAATATTTTGCCATGTCTTCCAGTGGCCTAACTGGATACCATGCCACAGAAAGTGTGCTTCATGGTCTCAAAAGGAGAAGTCACCACTCCATGTTTCATGATTTGAACAATGGAATAGATCTGGGCCAGGTACGGTGGCTCATGCCTGTAATCCCAGCACTTTGGGAGGCCAAGGCAGGTGAATCACGAGGTCAAGAGATCGAGACCATCCTGTTCAACATGGTGAA
>PVKV010020216.1:14693-40399 GCA_004027835.1 Alouatta palliata
AAGAGTGAAACTCTGTCTCAAAAAAAAAAAAAAAAAAAGAATCTGATACTGGTGGGATCTCGACCCCGGCTGTGGTGTCCAGGCTCTTGACACCATCTCAAGAAGGAAGTCAAAGATGAGTCAGTAAATAGTTAAAGAAGAGATTTACTGCAAATCAAAAAGTACACACTCAAGAATGGGGAGTTTGGACAAACACAAGAGAGAGGACAACGGGGTCTGGGGTTTCATCTTGATGGTTTCTTTAACCAAGAAGTGGAATAGTCATGAAAATTCCTGGGTAAAGGTGGAGATTTCTTGGTACTGGGATGCCACCCATTTTTATATGAAATATTGGTGGTCTCAGAACTGTCCCGGCACTGGAGGGTGTGTGATTTAGTATGCTAGTGAGCGTGTAGTGCGGTCCTAGGTGAAATCTACATGGAATCCAGCACCACATGGTGTCCAGCCAATCACAGCCAGCTTGGTCTACACCCTCGTTTTTCAGCGTCTTATCAGCCCATTGCCTCAAGTCATGTAAATCTGCTGAATAGAATTCATTGTCCTGTGACCACTCTGTACTATTCCTGTCTCAAATCTACTTGTAAATATTGAAACGGTCTTTGACTTGGGCATTCCAACCTTGTTTACTTCACAGTGTTTTCTACGTTATAATCCAATATACGGAAAGATGGTCCAGGCATTTGTTAAACACCTCACATAAGATGTATCCCAGGTATTTGTGCCAAATGTCGATTATTTTGTTTCTGTCTTTGCAGAAGATAAAATACTAACATAAGGTAAGCGCTGAGGTCTGGAGAAGGCTGTGAGGAGATGACGTAGTCCAGCGCCACGCGTGACAGTGTCCAATCCTGTCTTCTCGGGCAGCATATTTTTCTACAATAATGAATTTGGAGGGAAAAAAACTCCAAGATTCATGAAACTGGACAACTGTCTTTACAACATCACTAATGATAAAACTATGATCACTGGTTTCTATAACTGGGAGGACCGCAGCATTCCGCCAAGACAGTGAGACTGCGATTGTGACCCGGACAGCTGGTGTGCAGGCATCTGAGCCGCCCCTCTAGCTCCATAAATACGGTTTCTCTCTGATGCTAAACAGCTTCCTATTTCAAGGGGAATGCTACATCACACGGATAAGGATGTGGAGAGAACGGGTTTATCTTGTAATCCTAAACGTTCTAGTCTGCGGATTAAAAGCCATTATTTGAAGAAGGGTGCACAGTCTGCAGTTGGCCGCCGAAAGGGTGCTCGGCAACATAGGATAAGGACCCGTTTCTTTTGGAGAGAACAGACGTGGGGGAGGGAAGAAGGGAGAGACCGACGTCACTTCCCCCTCCAGCTCTGACAGTGGGTTGGACGGCTGAGTGACAGAGCAGACGGGGACTGGAAAAGGCACTGTCGGTGACATCACGGACAGGGTGACTTCTATGTAGATGAGGCAGTGCAGGGGCTGCTGCTTGGCCACCTGCTGCTCCCGAAGGAGTTCCCCGCTGTGGGAGTGAGTCCAGGACCTCTGGTCGGACCTGAGAGTCTCAGTTCTGTGTCAGGGCTAGGAGGGCTGGGGGTGCGGTGCCCACGGCAAGTGACCATGAGTGTAAAGGTTGAGGGGTATGAGGCTGTGTCGGGGCGGAGTCGTTTCAACTCATACTTACCTGGCAGGGGAGATACCATGATCACGAAGGTGGTTTTCCCAGGGCGAGGCTTATCCATTGCACTCCGGATGTGCTGACCCCTGCGATTTCCCCAAATGTGGGAAACTCGACTGCATAATTTGTGGTAGTGGGGGACTGCGTTCGCGCTTTCCCCTGATCTTTCATAGTTTGCAAAAAACAGAAGTGCAATTATTCAAAAATATTCGCGAATTCGCGGTGTATGTGTATCTGTGATCGTTTGTATTTAGAATTCACTTTTACTTATCTAGCTCTGCACAAAAACAAACAAGTCAAAGATTTTTTTGTCTTGTTTTTTTGTTTTTGTTTCTTTCTCTCTTTTTCTTTACAAGACACTATCTGGAAAGGGAGTTCTCTTTTTCCTTGCAACAATTGTCTGTTTGCTGCTGTCATGGGGTCTCGCAACTCAATCATCTCTATTCATCTCTGGCAGAGCTGTGAGTTCTGGGATGCAGTGTTTATGCTGAGATTGCTCTATGGACCTCGACAGCCTTCAAGTTCCAGATTGCTCAGCTATGATTGCAAGGCTGCACTCTAGCCGAGATCACAGAGGAAGAGGAACACCCTGTGCTTTATTATTATCATTATGGTTTTACTACTTATGCTTTATTATATCTTTATTTTCTGACGGAGTCTTGCTCTGCAGCCCAGGCTAGAGTGCATGGCGTGATTTCAGTTCACTGTAAGTTCAGCTCCCAGATTCAAGCGATTTTCCTACCTCAACCTCCAGAGTAGCTGGGATTATAGGCGCATGCCACCATGTTCCGCTAATTTTTCTATTTTTAGTAGAGAAGGGGTTTCACCATATTTTCCATTCTGGTGTCAAACACCTGACCTCAAATGATACACCTGGCTTGGCCTCCCAAAAGCCTGGAATTATAAGCATGAGCCACCTTGCCCAGCATATTCATGCTTTCAATGTGATGTTTCATTAGGGAAACATTTTCTTGTTGAATTTCTAACATGAAAAAATAATAGATTTAGCTGTAAATTAATTAATGGTCTTGAGAGTTTGGTACAATAAAAGAAATAGAGTTGATAGCAGAGAGGAATTTGATGCTTTTGAACAATTTAAATAATGTAAATAATATATAAAGACATCAAAAACTCATTATATTATTTTTCAAAAATCAGTGTGACTCTTTTGACAAATTAGAATGGTTTAATAATCTTGGTCCTGCTGGGTGCAGTGGCTCATGCCTGTAATCCCAGCACTTTTGGAGGCTGAGCGGGGGGATCACAAGGTCAGGAGTTTGAGACTATCCTGGCTAACACGGTGAAACCCCGTCTCTAATAAAAATACAAAATTAGCAAGCCATGGTGACATGCACCTGTAATCCCAGCTACTCAGAAGGCTAAGGCAGGAGCATTGCTTGAACCTGGGAGGAGATGTTGCAGTGAGTCAAAATTACATCACTGCACTCCAGCCTGGGTGAGAGAGGGAGACTCTGTCTCGAAAAATCATCATCATCATATATTGGTCTAAAAACTATTACATACCATATTTTATTTCAGACTTTATTATAAGGTAGAAAAGAGTGGTAGTACAAGATTCTAGCACGTACAAGACTGAGGTTTATTTTGTCCTGAAAATCTTAAGTCTGGGTGTGGTGGCTCACACCCATAATCCCAGCACTTTGGAAGCCCAAGGCGGGCAGATCACAGGAGGCCAGGAGTTCGAGTCCCAGCCTGGCCAACATGGTGAAACCCTGACTCTACTAAAATACAAAAATTAGCCAGGCGTGGTGCTGCACACCTGTAGTTGCAGCTACTCTGGAGGCTAAGACACAAGAATTGCTTGAACCCGGGAAGCAGGTTTGCAGTAAGCCAGGATCATGTCACTGTACTTCAGCCTGGGTGACAGAGGGAGACAGTTAAAAAAAAAAAAAAAAAAAGGAAGGAAGAAAAAGAAAAGAAAGAAAGAAAGAAAAGAAAGTTTTAATTAAATAAATTGAACTTCCTAAATTTCTTGTGCTGGTTGTATCATCAAAGAAGCAAACGTTACTGCCAGTATCTATTTAAATGTAGAAACAATTAGTTAGACCTGGCTCCGTGACTCATGGCTGTATCCCAGCACTTTGGGAGGCTGAGGAAGACAGATCACTTGAGGTCAGAAGTTTGAGACCAGCCTGGCCAATGTGGTGAAACTCCATCTCTACTAAAAATACAAAAAATTACCCAGGCATGGTGGTGGGTGCCTGTAATCCCAGCTACTCAGAAGGTTGAGGCAGGAGAATTGCTTCAACCAGGGAGGCAGAGGTTGCAGTGAGCCAAGATCATGACAACTGCACTCCAGCCTGAGCAAGAGCAAGACTCCATCTCAAAAAACAAAAAAGTATAAAAAATTGAAATTATATGTTCAGAAAATTAAATATATAACAATCAAAATGAGGCCTAGCACACGTGACTAACTACACTTTGCTCCTAACCCTTCCTACCATGTGGTGGTGTCTTTTAGGCTAACTGCTTTCCCTTCTTTCTGCACATGGTCCACCCTATCTATCAGAGGGATTTAGTGTATAGTTTAACTTTAAAGCACAGATGATGATAATCCCTTCTCCGCCGGTTGCAGTGGCTCACGCCTGTAATCCCAACACTTTGAGAGGCTGACATGGGTGGATCACAAGGTCAAGAGACTGAGACAATCCTGACCAATCTGGTGAGACGCTGCCTCTGCTAACAATACAAAAATCAGCTGGTCACGGTGGCGCACGCCTGTCGTCCCGCTGCTTGGGAGGCTGAGGCAGGAGAATTGCTTGAACCCAGGAGGCAGCGGTTGCAGTGAGCCAGGGGTTCACCTCTGCACTCCAGCCTGGTGACAGAGCAAGACTCTGTCTAAAAACAAACAAACAAAAAAAACCCTGCCCGAAACTAACTCCTGAGAAGATAAAGAGGTTGTATACACAAGAAACAGTGTTATGTTGAAGATTTATAAGAGCCTTGTGAGCTGGCAAAGGACGAAGAATTTTCACCACCCCCCTGGGCTCTTACTGCAGCCCATAAGCCTGTCATTATCAGACCTCTTCACCTCAGACGCCTCCTTCTTCCTCCCTTCCCTAACATACAAGGAGCCTGAAGTCCATGCTAACTTAAGTCAGTTCTTTAGGATGTCAGCTCACCATCTGCTCCGTTTGGTGGCTCTCTGGAATAAAGTCACCTTCCCTGTCCCTACGCCTTGTCTCCTCACCTCAATCCTGTCTTTCTTCCTCCGTTCCATAACGTACAAAGAGCCTGAAATTCATCTGAAGATGGTTCTTTAGGATATTATTTCACCATCTGCTCAGTTTTCTGCTCTCTGGAATACAGTCACCTTCCCTGTCCCTGCACTTTGTCTCTCGACTTATTGGCTGTAATGCAGCAAGAGATATGGGCTTTGGACTCAGTTATAAATTAAGTAGGTAATATCTTTAGAAGGGAATTAATTTTTATGATTCTACAAACTAGAAGACTCAATTATTCCACTTAGGATGCCTGGGTAACTATTTTTAGGTATCATCTAATATGTAACACTATCGTTCTCTATTCCATGTCAGCTCCGTTTATAATTTCACAGTATATAGTTAATTTAAAAATTAATGGAGTTGATAATTTGGATTGCCTTTGGTCGTCTCTTACTTCATTGATTTACTTGGATAATGCCGTGGCTTGCTGCTTTTACACAGATTTCTGTGTGATCTAGGCATGCCGCTGGTGCTGTGGGTGTTCTTATGTGTTCTCTTAACTCTTGGGAATTTTGTAAACATTCACTCAAGTCGTTTGTTGTTTTTAATATTTTGACATTTTAAAATAATAAGCCTTGGTGTTGTGCACCTTGTAGCTTCTCAGACACTCTCAAACGGTCCCCTTTGTTCTTTGTTACATGTTGATGGCTTTATCTGGTACCAGCTTTTTAATCACAGCTACCATCAGAAGCCAACTTTGCAAAGATAGACATCATGAAAACAATGTGCATAATGTAATGCTGGTGAATTTTAATTGTCCTTCAATAAACTTGACTTTTTTTTTTTTTTAAGATAGAGTTTCACTCTATCGCCCAGTCTGCAGTGCAGTGGCACCATCTTGGCTCTCTGCAACCTCCGCCTCCCGGGTTCATGCGATACTCCTGCCTCAGCCTCCTGAGTAGCTGAGATTACAGGTGCATGCCACCATGCCTGGCTAATTTTTTTTCTGTGATCTGCCCGCCTAGGCTTCCCAAAGTGCTGGGATTACAGGCATGAGCCACCTCGCCCAGCTAAATTTGACTGATAAAAAAACCCCACAGTCCCAAATTTTGGCAGAATGAGAGCACTGGAATCTCCTACTTAATTCTGGTAGAAGTATAAATAAGTTCAAAAACTTTGGAAAATTGGTTGGCAGTACCCTGTAATGACAAAGCACCAAGTAGGCACTGGTGGTTTCACTTTATGCAGCTGGCCTTCCTGAACATTCAAACTTAGCTTTTCATTTGTGAGGAACTCGTGTTATTTCTTAACCCTGAAGAAAAGAAGTGATCTGCTCCCACTGACCCATTCAGGTGCTCCAAGTGACCAGGGACTCTGCAGAGGTAACAGGGTCACTATTCACCATGCAAAGGTGGCCTCATGAGGCACTCTCCATCAGGAGAATATCTTTATGAACCCCCTTTCCTGCTCTTCTGGGATGGTATATGTGGGACGGTCCCCCATAGCGTAGGCACTCTGTGGCCACCTGGTGGTTAGAAACAGTGGGAGCCACTGAGAGAGTGATAAATGACTCGGGTGACATCTGTCAGAGTGACTTCATAAGCAGCACACTGTGACCCAAAACACGTCTCGGGCCTTGGTCATCTTTGAAAAGCTCTGAATTATGGGAAATCGAGCTTCAAATTCTGAGCAAGCAGTGGAAAAACAACCACCTGTAGAAACACCTTTTAAGATAGAAAGACCTTTTACAGAGTTAACAGTTTGATCTGAAAAATAAGCTATTTTAATATTTATAACTTTGTCTAGTAAAAGTTTTCTATAAAAACATTTGTTTTGGATGTTTTGTTAGTTTCTAATCGACATTTGATAAAATCTCTTGTAAGTTTCGAGTCTTCCTGTATACTCTTTTCACTTTTTTCCCCAGACATTCATAAGAGAGAAGCATTGGTGGTTCAGTGGTAGAATTCTCGCCTCCCACGCGGGAGACACGGGTTCAATTCCCGGCCAGTGCAGTTGGTTTCTCAGCTTCACTTTCCTGTGACTCCTTTACCCTTCTGCCATGCAAAATTATACTGCATAGCCTAAGAGTGCATTTAAAGGCTCCATCACCACAAGGTAAACTGACGAAGATAGTCACCAAGGTCGTGCCAAAACACATTCATGAGGCTAACCTGGGACCCTTGGAGCTGTTGGACTCCACGAACCACTTAACGAGGCGCAAATACGAAGCATTTCTGGCGAGTCACTGCAGTTTTGATACTGGTACCTGTTACTTTCATCTATTTTCTCGGCGGATCTGTGCAAACCCAAAAAACCGTCAGTTTCCTGATTCACATGCTGGACCTCGGGTTTCCCGTGCTGGTAAATGGGCTTCCCGCTGACCCACAATGGTGAGGATCAAAAAATGAAACTCCCAGAAGGAGAGAAGTTGTGGGCGGGGCAGTCACCTCAGAGGTCCAAGAGGCCTCAGCGGCCCAAAGAAAGGGGAAGTGTGTGGGGAAGAATCTGTGTGGAGATGAGGGGAGCAGCAGAGACTGGAGCTTGTGCAGTGGACCCTCGGGGCTCTACCCCAGACACCGAGAACTGAATTTGCTAACATCATCAGGTACCAGGGCCTCTGAGTGTTCTGTGGGCCCATCGTTGTTCCGGGAAGGATTCCGGAATCTGCGTCTTGCAATGTGTGTCAACAGGTGTTGGCCTGAAATTTAGCTGGGCATGGTGGCTCGCGCCTGTAATCCTAGCAATTTGGGAGACTGAGGCCCATGGATGCCTTGAGGTCAAGAGTTCAAGACCAGCCTGGCTAACATGCTGAAACCATGCCGCTACTAAAAATACAAAAATGAGCCGAGTGTGGTGATGTGCACTTGTTATTCCAGCTACTTGAAAGGCAGAAGCATGAGAATGGTTTCAACCCGTGAGGCAGGGGTTGCAGTGAGCCAAGATGGGGACACTGCACCCAGCCTGGGCGACAGAGGGAGACTCTGTCTCAAACAAATAAAAAAGATGTTGGCCCGAAAATTACATTTATATTTATTTTTTATTTTGTTTCTTTTTTAAGAGACAGGGTCTTGCTCTGCTGCCCAGGCTGCATTGTAGTGACCCACTCCTACCTCACTGTAGTCTGGAACTCCTGGGCTCCTGTGATCCTCCCGCCTCAGCCTCTGGAGTAGCTGAGATTACAGCGAAACCATCATGCCTGATCCAAAAAAATATATTTGTAGTACAGGAAAGCAAAGAACAGGATCTGGGAACTGTTTATCTGATTGTGTTGTGAGAATGTTACTTCGTTAGAGACACAGCAAATGACAACAGGTGATGAATTTTCTTCCAAAGATTTTTGGAATCTTTTCTCTCCATTTAACAATCGCTTAAAATCTAGGACCAGCCACATTTGGGCAATTTTTTTTTCTCTCTGTTTCAAAAGTGAACTTTAATATTCCGTATCAAAAGATTTCTAAGTGTGACTGCCTCTCTACATGTCGTGTATAAGACGACAGTGATACTAGGTTAGAACAACTGGCTTGTTTGGTTTTTGTATTTAAAACTCTTTGGGGGATCTCTGCCTTTCATGAAGAAACTCTCAACTGCAATACATAATTGTATTCCTTTTTTGTTTTAGACTGGGGTTGTTGTTCTCTCACCCAGGTTAGAGTGCAGTGGTGTGGTCGCGGCTCACTGCAGCTGGAATTACAGGTGTAGCCATGGAGCCTGGCCCATGATGTCTTATTTCATTTAGCTCTAAACAATGATCAGACCTTAGGGAAGAAAAGTGTAGAAGTCCTGATTCATGAAAAGGAAATTGATGAATTACTTATGCCATGAAGCAAAAACGTTCAGACTCTAGAATCCAAAAACTATCTTATGTTTTGCTGAAGAATATCCGTTTTCACTCTATTCCTTATCTTCTCATGACTTAGGAAGCACATCTACTATAGTCAGGTTTTTTTCTTCTACTGCAGTCAAGGAGCTGGAAGAAAGGCAGGTGGTGGGGGGAACATCCCACAGGCACAAGCAGGGGCAGAATTGTATTGGAAAGATTGGGTGAGTCAAAAGAAGAGAAGCTGTGGATTCTGAAGTCAGCAATGGGAAAAAAACTGATTCTTAAAGCAGATCATTTCCTTTATAATATGAACTTTTTGAAAATTCTCAGGAAAAACCCATATCTATTTGTATGTTTGTGCGCATGTGCGTGTGTGTGTTTAGTTTTCCATTGTGGTAAAAGATACACAGCAGATCCTTTAGGAATGGTTTATGTCCCCTCGCTGGGTGAAGAACCACAACCAGGTGAGGTGCTTGCTGAAGGCAGAATGTGGAACAGTAATGAAAGAAGGTGGTTGGTTACAAATACCAGCTACTGCCAGGAGGCCAGCTGCAGAAACAGGAATGTAGCAGTTCTGAGTATTTCTTCCTTATGTTTATGTATATATAGAATCTTTCTTTTCTTCACCCTTTATCTCCTTACTCATCTAAAATAAGGTACCAATTTTATACCTTAGTACATCTATAATTTACAAGAGACCACGAAGAACAGTGAACATATCAATGAAGATTTCGGGTCCTCTTCTCCATTTATATATAGGATAAATGTTAAGCAGAAAAAATGACTTTGCTATTGTTTCTACTTGGATGCCAAGTTGACAAAGGGTGAGCTGATAATTAGACCCTTACAGGGAACCTCTCTGCCTTAGAGATATTAGTATGAAGAAGCTGAAATTTTATCTAAAGGAGAAGCACACGTCCCTGGGCTCAAACCACCAACCTTTGAGTTAACAGCCCAAGGCACTAACCGATTGCACCACAGAGATGACAATGCTTGCTTTGTGTGATCCCAAGAAGCAGCAAATACTACTCAGTAAGTCTCACCTGCAGCGCCTTCGGCCTTCCTCCCACCTGCTTCAGAAGCCAGGGCCCCTTGAGATGCCCCGGTCTGTGACCGCCGGTGCCTGAGCCTCGTGGGGCGGCTTGCACTCCCTTCGTCACCTCGCCTGCGATCGGTGCGGTCAGTGCAATCGGTGCAGGTGGTGGGAAAGGAGCTAGGAAACTGACTGAGTCAAAAGGAGCAACTTGAAAAGAGTTAATGAGGCTAGGCGTGGTGGCTCACACCTGCAATCCCAGCTCTTTGGGAGTCGAGGCGGGCGGATCACGAGATCTAGTGATCGAGAACATCCTGGACAACATGGTGAAAGCCGTCTCTACTAAAAATATAAAAATTAGCTGGACGTGGTGGCACATTCCTATAGTCCCAGCAGCTCGGGAGGCTGAGGCAGGAGAATAGCTTGAACCCAGGAAGCAGAAGTTGCTTGGGGTCAGCCAAGATCACGCCACTGCCCTCCAGCCTGGCCTGTTATGTTTCTGCCTCCGTGATCTGTCTAGTGTTGACAGTGGGATGTTGAAGTCTTCCACTATTATAGTATGGCTGTCTGTTTCCTTGTTTAGGTCTAGTAGGATTTGTTTTACAAATCTGTGTACTCCAACGTTAGGCACATATATATTTAGGATAGTTCAGTCTTCTTGTTCAATTGAATACCTTATGATTATATAATGACCTTCTTTGTCTTTTTTTAAAAAAACTGTTGTTAGTTTAGTTTTTTATTTGTTACAAGAATAGCAACTCCTGATCTTTTTTGTTTTCCATTTGCATAACAGATGTCTCTCTATCCCTTTACTATGAGTCTATGGGGGCCATTACATGTGAGATAAGTCTCTCTTATGGGCCACAGAAAGTTAGATACATTTTTCCCAAATTTCCACTCAATGTCTTCTTTTTTTTGAGATGGAGTCTCGCTTTGTTGCCCAGGCTGGAGTCCAGTGATGACATCTTGGCTAACTGCAACATCCGCCTCCCGGGTTCAAGTGATTCTCCTGCCTCAGTTTCCAAGTAGCTGGCATTACAGGCACCTGCCACCACATCCAGGTAATTTTTGCAGTTTTAGTGTTGACGTAGTTTCATTATGTGTGCCAGGCCGGTCTGGAACTCCTGACCTCAAGTGATCCATCTGCCTTGGCCTCCCAAAGTGCTGGAATTACAGATGTGAACCACCACACCTGGCCGGTTCTATGCCTTTTAAGTGGAACTTTTAGGCTATTTACATTCAAGGTTAATGTTGCTGTGTGAGGTGTTGTTCCTATCATAGTGTTTAGCTAGCTGCTTTGTAGAGTCAACTATGTATTTCTTTATAGGATCTATGAGCTTTGTAATTACCTGTACTTTTATGGTAGCGAGTACCATCTATGATTAGAATGCCTTTGAACATTTTTATACAGCCTGTCTGGTGTTAATGAATTCCCTTAGCATTTCTCTGTCTGGGCAAAATTTTCTTTTTCATTTGTGAAGCTTAGTTTGGCAAAGTATGAAAGTTTGACAGGCACTATTTTTTCTTTTAGGTAGCTAAAACATAGTCCCCAGTCTCTACTGACTTGTAAGATTTCCGTTGAGAAGTTTACTATTAGTCCAATGGGATTTCCTTTACAGATAATTTGGTCCTTTTCTTTAGCTGCTGTTGAGATTTTTTGTGACACACTGCCCGTGGAAATTCTGATGACTGTATGCCCTGCACGGTTATCTTGTATAGTATCTTTCAGAAGTTGTCCAGATTTCTGGTATGTGGATACCAATCTCTCTAGGAAGATGAGGAGAATTTTTTCCTGAATTATTCCCTCAAATGTTTTCCAGGTTACCTGCTTTTTCTTCTTCTTTCTCAGGAATGCCAATAATCATAGGTTTGTTTGTTTTACATGACCCCATAATTCTCAAAAGCTTTGTACATTTTAAAAAGTTCTTTTTGCTTTATTTTTGTCTGACTGGGAGAATTTGAAAGACCGAGATTCTAGCTCTGAAATTCATTCTCCTGCTTGTATAGTCTATTGTTAAAGCTCACAATGTATTTGAAATTCCTTTCATAAATTGTTCAATTACAGAAGTTCTATTTGTTTTTTCTTCATATAGTTATCTTGACTTTGAGATTCTGCATTGTTTTTCTGGTTTCTTTGTATTGGACTTCCATTTTTTCTTGGATCTTGTTGAGTTTCCTTGCAATCCATATTTTGAATTTTTATCTGCATTTCAGACATTTTAGTCTGGCTAGGATCAATTGCTAGAAAACCAGTGCAATCCTTTGGAAGTGTGTAAATACTCTGAGTACGCTACGATTCTTGCACTGATTCCTTCTCATCTGAGGGAGCTGCTACTTCTTATTTTTGAATTTGCTATTGTTTGGATGATGATTTTTCATTTTTTTATTCTTTCTTTTTCCCTGATGGTATGACTGTGGTGTAAGTTTTGTATGGTTGTTTGGCTTCGTTGTTGTGTCCTTTTAGGGGGCCTAAGCTCTGCATGTGTTTCTTGGTTGTGGATAGTTTCTGAGCAGTAGATTTCTCAGATTCTGTTGCTGCAGTGACGTATCGGAAGTAAAAGCTGCCACACTAACCTTCGTTGGGTGCTGAGGGTACAGAATCCTCAGGAAGCTTATCTCATGGACTAAATCCTTCAGACAGCAGGTTCTTTTTGTTTGGTGGTGCAGTTTAGGATGACATCCAGTAGTTGGTGCTTAAGGGTAAGGGCCGGCAGGTAGGCTGGTGCCCAGTGGAAACACCTGCCCTGACAAGGTGGTGGCAGGAAGTCATGCTGGGGTGTGCTGAGGTCTCAGGGGAAGGGGTAGAGGTGCACCAGCTCCTCCTCCCGAGTAGGCAAGAACGTGATCCGTTTCACTCTCATACCCCTGCCACAGAGCTCACAACCTTCTGTCCACAAAGCCTTCGTCCTTTGGTTTCCGGCTGTGGTGTAGCTGAAGTCTGTGGATATACCACTCTAACAGCTTCCACTAAAATGGTGTATGGGTCAACGCTGCTTCTTCCAATCTGGGGCAGGCAGCTCCATGGCCTGTGTAGGGAGGGAGATTTGGGCCCGTCCTTCCTGAAAGCCCAAGCGACACAGGCTTACTTGCAACCTGGGCGATGCCACCATGTAACACTTGAAAAATGCTCTTAGTGCACACTCACTGGGTCCTGAGAAAAGCACTGCTGTGTCTGCGGCCATATAGCGGGTAGGGGAGAGGAGACCCCTGCTTTTCCATGCCCAATCCTGGGTGTCAGTGCTGCCTCCTCTGTGATTGGTGCCACGTCAGTGTTAGCTTTGTCCCTAGAAGGGCTTTGTCAGTCTGTGCTCCCCCTCCCTTCGGGGTGGTCTACACTCAGCGCTGGGTCTCCAGGGCTCCTGCAGCTCCCCAGGGACCTGCCCTGGACCTGCCAAGGCAGAGTAGGTTGTGGGGGTATATTTGCAGGTGGACAGTGACTGTAGGGTAGAGAATCCCCAGGCGGGATAGGGCTCCCTCATGGTACACAACCAGCCTGGCAGCCACGGTCTCCGTTTGGTCTGAGGACAATGCAGGTGTGCCTGAGTGTGCCGGCCACACAGTTGTCCGTCCCTGGGAAGTCTGCAAACCACTAGTGATAGTGCTGCCTGATCACAGGGGCAGAGGGTTTCCCCAACCGTTTAGCAGTCAGCAGACTGTCAGTGGGGTGAGGGGAGCGAAGAAGCACTCTCACCTGCCCCGTGGAGCCCTGACTTCCTTAGGGGTTCATCTCTGCCAGACTCCTGATGCTGTCCTTTTCTGCACCCCAGCTACTTCCTGTGGGCACTCCGACAGGACCTGGCTTTCTGCTCTCAGACTTCTGTTTTGAACTTGTCCGTTCACTAGTAACTTTAATCTTTCTGAGAATGGGTGGCCCTCGTCAGCCATCTTGGAAAGTCACCAAAATTTCACTCTAGACATTTTACAGATAATCCATAAACGCATGTTACTGGATGGAGGTGTTAGTTGACATGTGTGGGTTCCATGGTCCTTTTGTATCAGCCAGTGATTGAAAACTGAGTATAAATAATGGGCCCATATAACTGAAAAAAGAAATTTCAAAGGAGAAGCCCTTCTGAAATTTTTGTTTTAACAGTGGAAATAACTATGTTTGATACAAAGTCCTTTGACATTCCAATGTGAGTTCCCAGAGGGTGAATTAGGTGCTTTGGACAGGGAAGCAGAGACCAAAACTTGGGTGGTGGCTCTGCTGCCATCAAGTGGTGAGTGAGATTGTGAACGTCTTTCTGAGCCTGTTTCCTCATCAGAAAGATCAGGTCATTGTTCTAGTTCCTAAGGTGACTTTGTGCTCAGTTTTCTCTGAGTCTATGAGGGAGTGAGCTGTGTATTCATCATACTCCAGACCCTGCCGCGGAGACCTGACCTCGGTCCCTACTGCGTGTTTCCAGGACCTGGCCTAGCCTGAGATAATGCCCTTAAAGTGCAAAGCTGAGAAACTAAATGGAAAAAAGTCAGCAAGTTTGGAGGATGAAAATAATTTTTTTAAATTCCAAAGTAATGGTGGAATGTGGGGTAGCCTATGGGGGTGAGAATAAGGATAGATTTCAAGCTGGGTGCAGATAAGTCAGGAGAAAAAGGAGTGTCTACGGCATCATCAGATTCCTCAAAGAACATCTTGGGCTGAGCAGTGAGTAATTTACTCCACAGGGAAATTTGCACCACGTGAAGGAGATTCACGACACAACCTCAGGTCTGGTTTATACTGAGGGGAAACACCAAGTCCAAGAGGCACACACCAATTCCATGAAACCCTGCCCAAGACCCAGCAGCTTGACCTTGGGGCTGCCCTTGCAGTCGATTCTCTTCAAGTAAGTGTGGGCTTAGCAGGAATGAATGGTGCTTAGAGAAGGGTTGGAGACATCCATTCCTGCCTTAAATATTTCTGCCCTAAGTTTAGGAGGGTCTGATGTAGGAGAATTCTTGTATATGAAGCAGCGACACTAAGAATATGCTTCTGTATTTACAGTTGGGAAAGGCTTCACACAATATCTTACAAACATGTTAAGTGCTGAATTTTCCTTTCTCTGTGTTTAACACTTGGGTTCAGATATTAATGTCTTTCTGAGGAACTCAAGCCAGTGGGAGGAAGAACACAAACAGATAATTTCAACAAATGTGGTAGCTATCCTAAACTGGGTGGAGTGATAGCTCAAAGTGAGGCAGACGGGCCAAGAACTCCTCTTCTATATCAGAGAGTGAACCACTGAGAGGAATTGCTGAGGATGGTCTGTTTTCATCAAGTCTTAGCACAGATAACTGAACCCAGGACATGGACCCAATGGTATGAAGCAGAGTTCTTTCTAGGGAAGGGAAATTGTTGCCTCCTTGGAAAATGTAGAGCATCCCTGAGAGAAAACTTGGGACAAGTAGATGGTTGAGATGATTGGAGGTTTGCAAGCATTTCTCCGTTCAGCCATTGGACAAATATCACTAAGAACCTTCTTTAATACTTGGCCCTGTGCTGAATACATGGATTCAAGGATCAACAAAACATTAACTAAGCTTTCAAGGGGATCTCAGGTGAGTAGTCAATAATGGCCACATTGCATGAGAAGTGCTATCATAAAAACATGACGAAAATATGGGGAAGGCATAATAACATTCAAAATAGGGAATGGCCTGCAGTCATTGCATTCATAATAAATGCACAATAAGAACAACTTTACATTCTTAATTCAACAACTTAGAAGAAATGCACAAATTTCTCAGAAACTGCAAAAGAGCAAACTCAGCCAAGATGAAACAGACAATCTGAATAGTCCTGTAAATGCTGAAAAATGGAATTTGTAATTAAATAACTCCCCACAAAGAAATGGTCAGGCCAACATGGTTTTACAGAAGAATTCTACTAACATTTAAAGAAGAAGGAACATCAATTCACACAGTCTATTCTGGAAAAATATAAGAGGAGGGAACACTAGCCAACTCATTTTATGAGGCTAATACCACCCTGACTCCAAAACCAGGCAAAGACAGTACAAAAGACAACTATAAACCAACATCCCTCTTCAATTTAGGTGCAAAAATTATCATCAAAATATTAGCAAATCAAATCCAGCAATGTATAAAAAAATCATACACCATCACAAAGCATGATTTATTCCAAGTGTGCAAGGTTGGTTCAAAATTCTAAAATTCATCGGTGTCGTCCACCATATCAACAGGCTAAAAGGAAAGGAATATGATTATACCACTGAGGCAGAAAAGCACTGGCCACATCCAACACCCATTCATGAATAGAACGCTCAGATGGCTTACACAATCCCTATTCCGGGATTTCTTAATGTGAGCAAACAACTGTTCTGATCAACGCAATTAACGCGCGACCCCTGGCTGGCTCAGGTCGTGGGGTAGGGCTGCTTTTGAGTTTTTCCTTTCGATCTACCCCCTCTTCTGGGTTTGTTCTCTAGAGCCAGGGGAAGGACTGGGTCCTCTCTCTTTGGCTCCTCTCGCCATATCAGAAACCTCACACTCCCCTTTCCAGAGAAGCTTCAAAGACTGCTGGGTGGGGTTAGCTGGACCCGGCAGGGCGCAAGTATGTGGGTTGAGCCCGTGAGCCCGCGTTTCCTTCGCTGTGACTGCTCTTCCCGCTCCTGCAGGAAAAGGCAAGGCCCCCTTTTGCCTTGTCCACGTGGGACTCCAAAGGGTCCAGAAAGGAGGCAAATCCTCTCAAGAGTGGGCAGGAGAGGAGATAGAATATGGATATGGGACGGCAAAGGGTGGAATGCCACGGAATTTCCTGATTGAGGGCTGTCATGAAGTAGGCGTCTTTGGGAGCGCGGCCCTCCGGTCTCTGGTGAGGGTAACATCCCTCCCGTCTCTGGTGAGGTCCAGTCTTGTTCCCAACTGTATTTTGGGCCAAAAGCAGAACGAGGCCGGCACTGCGGCCTGGCGTCATTGACCGAGCGGTCTGCACATTTCCCGGGGGGAAGCTCTTGGACTGCAGGTGTGAAGGAAATGTGGTCACCACTGCAGTGAGAAAAGCAACTAGGGAAAATGGCACCTTCTTCTCCAAACTTTTTTTGAGACACTCTAGCTCTGTGGTCCAGGCTGGAGTGCAGTGGCGCCATCTCGGGTCACTGTGACTTCTGCCTCCTGGGTTCAAGCACTTCTGCCTCAGCCTCCCGAGTAGCTAAGTTTTTTTTGGATGAGGGTAGAAAGAGAGGAGAGAAGAGAGAAAGAGAGAGAGACAGAGAGAGAGTCTGAGAGAGAGCGATTTTAACATCTTCAAGTAAAAAGAGACTCTGTCTGCCTGCTGACCATCTTCTGCGAGGTGAACGTGAAAATTCCTCCAGACGCTTTCAGTGTAAACCGCCTTTACCTGTTTGTCCCTCTTAGGTTGAAATCCACATTCCATAACCCTATCGAACAGGAAAATGACAAAAAGCAAATTTAAGACGTGTCAGCATTGTAAAAGGTAAAATGAAACTGCCCTTCAAGAAGCATCAGAAGACCGACGAGGGAGAGAGGTGGGAGCTGAATCTGAGTGGGCTGCCCCCGTCTTCCAGGGTTTCACATTCCGCCTCGTGAAGGCGTGGCTTGGCCTTCATGAAATAAATACGGGAAATAAAGGGAAATACGATGTGCTCATATTATCAAAGAGCCAAGAGCCCTGAGACGCAGCCTTTGCTACGGTACCTGCTAAAATTTGAAAGTGTGATGAACTGTTACTTAAATGGAGACGGGTAGACTAAGAGACAGCGGCACTGAAGGACGCCCTTTGGGAGGAAGACGTCGGGGCGCTGAGGCCGAAGGGCCCGCGAGGAAAGAGCGCAGCCCAGGCCCCTCGGCCTGGGGAAGGGCGGGCAGGGATGATCCCACGGTTCCTGGGAGGACGCGATGAGCCAAGAACGCTGACTGCCGGCGCCGGGGAAAAGTCCTCGACGTGCGGTCCTCATCCCTGGACAGGCGGCGTCCACACTCCTCCGCGCGCGGGGCACCCGGGGCTCTGACGCTCCAAACCTACCGATTGCTGCAGCTTCTGGGAAGCGGAGAGTGTCCGCCGTGAGGATTCCGCATCCGGGCGCTCAGTTCTGGAACTGGAAACCCCACGGCCCCCCGGGTTTAGAGCCCGGGTATGGCTCCCCATGGTCTTCCTTTTGTTGATAGCCGTGGAACGCTAAGCCTGGCAATACTGGGAGCCGTAGTTTCGTTGATCGCTATTGCTTGCTGGGCTTTTTTCAGTGAAATTTCAAAATGTGGTTGGATTTCTTAGGTTAGACACTGTAATAGAAATGGCTGATCTAAGATTTTCACGATTATCTTTTGGGCTTCAGGTCCACATGTGGTTTCCGTAGTGTAGTGGTTATCACGTTCGCCTAACACGCGAAAGGTCCCCGGTTCGAAACCGGGCGGAAACATGAAGGTTTTAATTTAGGGGTATAATTAATGGAGGTTGGGAAAGAAACAGAAAATTAGTTGAACCTGTGTGTACGTGTTAGACCTCATCAGTCTAGACAGATTGTCGACCAGGCTGCAATGGCCACTGGTCTGCCAGTAAGGCGACGTCACAGCAGGCCTGGTTAGTGCTAGTTTTGGTTCCAGATATTCCTTAAGGTACTCTTCAGTCTCTTGGATCGCCTGAATTTTCACAGGCCGACACTGAAAGTGGATGACATCTTAGAGAGCGCATTTCCTAAGCGTCCCTCTTCGCTCCGCTTTACTCTGATACAGTTGCAGGTCTGACTGATTGGCGGGACCACAAAAGCAAAATATTTTTTGAAAATTTTCTAAATCTGCATCTGGAACTCGGAGAGTCAATATTTGGAAGTCACACGAATTATGTACATACATAGACATTTGCATGCATACCCCTTCCCCAAATAATCCTGAGAAAACCGGCAGGTGTTCAAACTACTCTCCGGAGGCTTAGATAATCAACGATTTAATAAATGCAGTTCCTAATGTGTGGTGTCCAGATCCTGGATTGATCACCCTTCTCTACCGCTTTGTCCCCGCACGCCCTCGATTGTGCCTGGATGGATTTCAGGCCACCACTCTAGCTTTGCTTCCTGTCCTCTCGACAGTGCGCTTCAGCGCTATTGCCCCAGGTGATGCTGCTCAGAACACCTAAGTGGCCCAGAATCCTCAGCAATCTGCCATTTACCCAGGAGAGAAGCCCAAGGGCTCTCCCCACAGCTTCCCAACAGCTTCCCTACAGCTCTCTACAGGTTTTTTTTTTTTTTTTTTTTTTAAATAAGACTTATTACCCTGCAGAGGTGGAGAGAATCACAGAAATCACAAGATATCTCTGAGGGAAAAAGGAGAGCACCAGGAGTAAATTACTTGAGAATATTGAACAAGCAAGCCAAGAATAAAAGAATGGAATGGAAACTGACAGGATGACTGCAGGGATGGTGCTGAGCTGGACGCCAATCACTACTTACTATTAATAGGTTGACGCAAGCACACTAATGGGGGCATAACCGAAATACTTAATAAGGCACTCCTTTACCCACCATGTGTTTTCTAGTATGGTTGCTAAAGAATGTGCCCCCCTATGGTTCTAGAAGCTTCTGGAGCCAAGGAGCCAGAGCATGAGAGCATAAAAATCCTGTCAGTTGAAACCTTGGGCTCAATACTGCTAAGCCTGGCCCAGAGACTGGATTGTAAACTCAGGGGCTGGAGTGATGGAATGGATGTTTGTGTCCCCTTTAAATTACATATTGAAGCCTTAGCCACCAATGTGAAGGTAGTTTTGCAGGGAGGGCCTTTGGAGGGTAATCAGTTCTAGATGAGGTCATGACCGTGGGCTTTCCATGGAGAAATCACTGTCATTATAAGAAACAGAAGAAAGACCAAAGTGCTGTCTCTCTCTCCATCATACTAGGGAGAGGGAAAAGGTAGCAGTCTGCGAGCCAGGGAGTGACCGCTCACCAGGGAACTGAATCAGCCGGCACTTTGATCTTGGACTTAACCTCTCAAATGGTGAGAAAGAAATTCCTCATGTTTAAGCCACCCAGTCTGTGGTATTTTCTTATGGAAGCCTGAGTTGAGACTGCTGGTTCACTGGGGAATCCACTGGTATGAACCCATGAGAAGTTTGTGACATGTCAAGTGGTTTGCTCCTCCTGGATGTGAGTATTGGCAAGAGCTAATAAAATGATGAGCATAGAGGGAAACAGGGTGCCAAGAAAAAGGTGTTAGTCATTGCACTGAAGAAATAAAGAAACATGACATGGCTTTAGGCTGAAGTTAGGTGCAGATTGAAGCTGTGGAAGAGTCACTCAGCGTATAGTGTGGCAAGAAAATGGTTCAGACTATGGCTGTATTTTATCTGCTTATGTTAATGGTCACAAGAGCTGAAAGTGAAAAAGTGTGGTATTAAAGTGGCAGTAAGCTTGTGGAGTATCCAATACACTTAAACACTATTTTCAGAATTGAACTGAAATTGTTATGTCGTGAAAACAGGAGAGTTTATCCAAAGAAAGATTTGCTTTGGGAAACAGGATGGATGATGGTGAGGATAACTGTCTAGGCAGGGCTCGAAGCAGCTTTCAGTGTCTGCTGAAACAACCAGGGCCACCCACTACTCTTTGGGAGGTGCCGACTTGGGGCTGATCACTGAGCGTTGAGGTAGAGGGTGGTACTTGATGCTGACAGGGAATTCCCTGTAGTGTTGAGTTTTAGTATCTGTGACTCCGAGATGCATATGAGGCCTTTGTAAATTTAGACGTTGAGACTACAAAGTACAGATTTGTATTTTAGAAAGAGATTTGGGAATGCATGTAGCTCTGGCTGACATAGACAATATGTGAAGGTATGCTGGGCCGAGCTGGTATGTGTCTTGGGCTTTGGGTGGGGAACGGATAGAGCCACAGCTCTGTGAGGGCAATGTGAAGGGTGATTTCCTTTTTGGGCTCAAGTTTATGACTCAGCCGGGACCTATCTTGGCTTCTTGACTAGAGAAGAAGCATGATTTCATGTCACCGCTCCTGTCTATGAAAAAGTCGTAATGACTCCCAGACACAACATGTGGGGCAAACTCTAGATTTTTCTCTTCAGTTTAATCCCTCCAGGGAAGATTGAGGAAACAAGCCACTCTACTATTTGAACTTCATCGAAAGAATAACATGTTAATATTTTGACCATCAGTATTTCCTTAAACCAGTCTTCTCCTTACATAGCTAATACATCAAAGTATATTAACTTAGGAAATTGGATTCTCCCAAACAATGAAATGTTGACTGCAAACATTACTAACCTTTTTATATCACATTTCCTTCAAATGCATTCCACGTCTTCAAGCAGACAAATAACAGTATTATAATGATTACAAGACCAATCATTAATTACTCTTTGCAAAGAAACAGCTACGAAGGACTAACTCAGTGGACCAACCTTTGTTTCCCCATTATCTCTACCTGGATTCTTGCCTTTGATTTTCTCTTTCTTCTAATACTAATTCCGCTTCTGCTTCTCATTTCCTCCCCAGTTAGGACTTTACGTACCTAAACCACCAGTCAGGTTACCTTCTCAGAGCGAAGGCAGCCGTTTGAGGTTGACAATTGAAGATTTAGGATTAGAAGAAAGAAATGTGAATGAATTTTTGATGTTTTATTAGGGGTTTGTAATGCAGGTAGAAAGACCTTTTACAGAGTTAACAGTTTGTTCTGAAAAATAAGCTATTTTAATATTTATAACTTTGCTAGTAAAAGCTTTCTATAAAAACATTTGTTTTGGATGTCTTTGTTAGTTTTTAATCGACACTTGATAAACCTCTTGTAACAGTTTCAAAGTCTTCCTGTATACTCCTTTCAGTTGTTTCCCCAGACCCTCATAAGAGAGAAGCATTGGTGGTTCAGTGGTAGAATTCTCACCTCCCACGCGAGAGACCCGGGTTCAATTCCCGGCCAATGCAATTCGTTTTTGAGCTTCACTTTCCTGTGTCTCCTTTACCCTTCTGCCATGCAAAATTATACTGCATGCCTAATAGTGCATTTAAAGGCTCCATTACCACAAGGTAAACTGACGACGATAGTCACCAAGGTCGTGCCAAAACACATTGAGGAGGCTAACCTGGGACCCTTGGAGCTGTTGGACTCCACAAACCACTTAAAGTGGCAAATATGAAGCATTTCTGGCAAGTCTCCGCAGTTTTGATATTGGTACCTGTTACTTTCATCTATTTTCTCGGCGGATCCGTGCAAACCCAGAGAACCGTTAGTTCCCTGATTCACGTGCTGGACCTCGGGCTTCTCATGCTGGAAAAAGGGCTTTCTGCTGACCCACAATGGTGAGGATCAAGAAATGAAGCTCCCAGAAGGAGAGAAGCTGTGGGCAGGGCCGTCACCTTGGAAGTAAAAGAAGTCTCAGCGGCCCAAAAAAAGGGGAAGTGTGTGGGGAAGAATCTGTGTGGAGATGAGGGGAGCAGCGGAGACTGGAGCTTGTGCAGTGGACCCTCGGGGCTCTACCTCAGACACCGAGAACTGAATTGGCTAACATCATCAGGTACCAGGACCTCTGAGTTTTCTGTGGGCCCATCGGTGTTCCGGGAAGGATTCCGGAATCTGTGTCCGGCAATGTGTGTCAACAGGTGTTGGCCTGAAATTTAGCTGGGCATGGTGGCTCGCGCCTGTAATCCCAGTACTTTGAGAAGCTGAGGCCCATGGATGGCTTGAAGTCAAGAGTTCAAGACCAGCCTGGCTAACATGTTGAAACCATGCCGCTACTAAAAATACAAAAATGAGCCGAGTGTAGTGATGTGAACTTGTTATTCCAGCTACTTGAGAGGCGGAAGCACGAGAATCGCTTAAACCCGGGAGGCGGAGGTGGCAGTGAGCCAAGATGGGGACACTGCACCCAGCCTGGGCGACAGAGGGAGACTCTGTCTCAAACAAATAAAAAAGGTGTTGGCCCGAAAATGACATTTATATTTATTTTTAATTTTTTTTCTTTTTTAAGAGACGGTCTCGCTCTGCTGCCCAGGCTGCATTGCAGTGACCCACTCGTAGCTCACTGTAGTCTGGAACTCCTGGGCTCCCATGATCCTCCCGCCCCAGCCTCTGGAGTAGCTGAGATTACAGCTAAACCACCACGCCTTATCCAAAAAATATATTTGTAATACAGGAAAGCAAAGAACAGGATCTGGGAACTGTTTATCTGATTGTGTTGTGAGAATGTTACTTCGTTAGAGACACAACAAATGACAACAGGTGATGAAATTTCTTCCAAAGGTTTTGGAATCTTTTCTTTCCATTTAACAATCACTTAAAATCTAGGACCAGCCACATTTGGGGAAATTTTTTTCTCTCTGTTTCAAAAGTGAACTTCAATTTATTCCGTATCAAAACTTTTCTAAGTGTGACTGCCTCTCTACATATCGTGTATAAGACGATGGTAATACTAGGTGTGAACTAACTGGCTTGTTTGGTTTTTGTATTTAAAACCCTTTGAGGGATCTCTGACTTTCATGAAGAAATTCTCATCTGCAATACATAATTGTTTTCCATTTTTGTTTTAGAGATGGGCGTGTTGCTCTCTCACCCAGGTTGGAGTGCAGTAGTGTGGTCACGGCTCACTGCAGCTGGCATTACAGGTGTAGCCATGGAGCCTGGCCCATTATGTCTTATTTGATTTAGTTCTAAACAATGATCAGACCTTAGGGAAGAAAAGTGTAGAAGTCCTGATTCATGAAAAGGAAATTGATGAATTACTTATGCCATGAAGCAAAAACTTCCAGACTCTAGAATCCAAAAACTATCTTATGTTTTGCTGAAGAATATCCGCTTTCACTCTATTCCTTATCTTCTCATGACTTAGGAAGCACATCCACCATAGTCAGGTTTTTTCTTCTACTGCAGTCAAGAAGCTGGAAGAAAGGCAGGTGGTGGGGGGAACATCCCACAGGCACAAGCAGGGGGAGAATTGTATTGGAAAGACTGGTTGTGACAAAAGAAGCGAAGCTGTGGATTCTGAAGTCAGCAATGGGAAAAAAAATTGATTGTTAAAGCAGATCATTTCCTTTTTAATATGAACTTTTTGGAAATTCTCAGGATAAACCCATATTTATTTGTATGTTTGTGCGCATGTGCGTGTGTGTGTTTAGTTTTTCATTGTGGTAAAAGATACACAGCAGATCCTTTAGAAATGGTTTATGTCCCCTCGCTGGGTGGAAAACCACAACCAGGTGAGGTGCTTGCTGAAGGCAGAATGTGGAACAGTAATGAAAGAAGGTGGTTGGTTACAAATACCAGCTACTGCCAGGAGGCCAGCTGCAGAAACAGGAATGTAGCAGTTCTGAGTATTTCTTCCTTATGTTTATGTATATATAGAATCTTTCTTTTCTTCACCCTTTATCTCCTTACTCATCTAAAATAAGGTACCAATTTTATACATTAGTACATCTATAATTTACAAGAGACCACGAAGAACAGTGGACATATCAATGAAAATTTCGGGTCCTCTTCTCCATTTACATATAGGATAAATGTTAAGCCGGAAAAATGACTTTGCTATTGTTTCTACTTGGATGCCAACTTGACAAAAGGTGAGCTGATAATTAGGCCCTTCCAGGGAACCTCTCTGCCCTAGAGATATTAGTATGAACAAGCAGATATTTTATCTAAAGGAGAAGCACACATCTCTGGGCTCAAACCACCAACTTTTGGGTTAACAGCCTAAGGCGCTAACCGATTGCACCACAGAGATGACAATGCTTGCTTTGTGTGATCCCAAGAAGCAGCAAATACTACTCAGTAAGCCTAACCTGTAGTGCCTTCAGCCTTGCTCCCACCTACTTCAGAAGCCAGGGCCCCTTGAGGTGCCCCGGTCTGTGACCGCTGGTGCCTGAGCCTCGTGGGGTGGTTTGCACTCCCCTCGCCACCTCGCCTGCGATCGCTGCGGTCAGTACAACCGGTGTAGGTGGTGGGAAATGAGCTAGGAATCTGACTGAGTCAAAAGGAGAAACTTGAAAGGAGTGAATGAGGCTAGCCGTGGTGGCTCACACCTGCAATCCCAGCACTTTCGGAGCCCAGGCGCGAAGATCACGAGATCTAGAGATCGAGAACATCCTAGACAACATTGTGAAACCCGTCTCTACTAAAAATATAAAAATTATCTGGGCATGGTGGTGCGTGCCTATAGTCCCAGCAGCTCGGGAGGCTGAGACAGGAGAATTGCTTGAACCCAGGAGGCAGAAGTTACTTGCAGTGAGCCGAAATCGCGCCACTGCCCTCCAGCCTGGTGACAGAGCAAGACTCTGTCTAAACAAAAACAAAAACAGAAAAGGAGTGAAAGAAGCCGAGGTGTAGATGAGACCAGACCTCCCAGGAGGCTTGCTGTGGAGACAGTGGCCGGATCCTGAGAGGTCAGATGTTTTGAAATTATGTAGCAGAATGGGGTGAAAGAAACGGAGAGGAGCATGAAAGACAGAAAAGCAGGAAAATCTGCAGACGTCCAGGAATAAAGCAGAGAAAATAATGTGTGTTTTTACATCAGAAAATATAAGAAGTACAATGGTTGTCGGCAGGCTTTGAGGTCGCGTAGTGGTTAATTCCTGCAGTCGTGCTTGCCGCAGCCTCGGTTCTAATCCAAGTCACAGTAGCGTTTTCTACCCTGAGCTTGTGGCTAATAGACCTGCCCTTTGCTTTGCCTTTAATCCCAGCAACCCCCAGAGAGCAGAGTAAACCGCCCACCCAGAAGCTGCCCCAGTCAGAAGAGGAGTTCAGCCCACAGAGGGTAAACTAGGGGGCCGCCTGGGCAAAAGGAAAACCTGGAAGTGCTCTTTGTCTCACAGTCCCATAGGTGAAGATGACACCTCTCAAGGACTCTTTCTCTGTAGATTCCACTGATGAAATAATATGGTTATAGTCTTTTCTGGTAGAGAAAACGGCTCTATCAGTGGGACTTTTTAAAAACACAAAATGAGAAAGAGATTTTAATGAGTTTACAATAAAATATACACTAGTTGTCATGTCTACACTGGCTTGCCTCCAGTCCCTGTCCTCTAATTTTTATTAGAACAGTAAATTATTATTATTATTATTATTTGAGATGTAGTC
>PVKV010020217.1:0-40307 GCA_004027835.1 Alouatta palliata
AAGGAGGGAGGGAGGGAGGCAGGGAGGGAGGGAGGGAAGGAAGGAAGGAAAGGAGAGAGAGAAAGAAAGAAGAGAGAGAGGGAGGGAGGGAAGGAAGGAAGGAAAGAAGGAAAGAGAGAAAGAAAGAGACAAAGGAATGAAGGAAGGAAGGGAGGGAGGGCGGGCGGGCCTGGCATGGTAGCTTATGCCTGTAATCCCAGCACTTTGGGAGGCCAAAGCGGGTGGTTCATTTGACATCAAGAGTTTGAGACCAGCCTGGACAAATGGTGAAACCCCATCTCTACTGAAAATATAAAAATTAGCCAGGCATGGTGGTGGGTGCCTGTGATCCCAGCTATTCAGGAGGCTGAGGCAGGAGAATTGCTTGAACCTGGGAGGTGGAGGTTGCAATGAGCCGAGATCAAGCCACTGCACTCCATTCTGGGTGACAGAGTGAGACTCTATCTCAAAAAAAATAAAGAAGAAGAAGAAAGAAAGAAAGAAAAGAAAAGAAACAATGTATAGAGAATAATCAAGTGGGCAAGTTTTAAGAAATGTGTTTCTCAAAAAACAAACAAATAGCTGCTGAAATCTACCAATGCTGAAGGCATTAAAGAGTGTGGAATTTGACATGAGTGGTTATCAACAGGAATGAACCTCACAAATTAGAACCTCATCAACTGTTTCATTTTTAACACAGAGTTACATAAGAAAAGGTCTAGTTCTTGTAAAACTGCACATTTTGCACATGTTGTCAAAATTCCAAACTGATTAATTGCCAGTAGAGAAAGAATTAGAAGTCAAGAAAAAGAGTCACCATTGTCTTTTACTTGGCCTACTGCAATCTCTTCTTAACCAATTTCCCTGATTCCACTCTTGGCTCACAATGGTCTGTTTCTACCCAGTAGCCAGCTATATCATTTTAAAACCTAGTGATACCCCTTTGGCTTGCTCAGAACTCACATCACTCAAGTGCATGCCAGGGACTATGGCACCTGCATCTCCAACTGCCTCTCCCTGCTTCACTGCACTCTGGACACACAGGCCTCCTTGCTCTTCCCTGAGTTTGGCAGGTTCACTCCCACCTCAGGATCTTTGGGTATGCTACTCCCTCTGCTACCAATGTTGTGCCTTCAGATATTTGCAGAGCTCATCCCTTTAATGTACAGTTGACCCTTAAACAACATGGGGGTAAGGGGCACCAATCCCTCATGCAGTCAAAAACCTACGTATAACTTTAAACTTTCCAAAAACTTAACTACTAATGGCCTACTGCTGACTAGAAGCCTTACCAATAACATAAACAATTAATACATACTTTCTATGTCATATGTTATAGTACATATAGTTTCTCTTCCATGTGATTTTCTTAACATTTTCTTTTCTCTAGCTTGTTAAGAAAATCACAAAGAAGATAAATTATATTTACTATTCATTACGTGGAAGTGGGTCATCATAAAGATCTTCATCTTTGTCATCTTCATACTGAGTAGGCTGAAGATGAGGAAGAGGAAGAGGAGGGATTGGTTTTGCTATCTCAGGGGTGGCAGAGGCAGAAGAAAATCCATGTAAAAGTGGATTCGTGCAGTTCAAACCCACAGTTTAAAGGTCAACTGTATTCAGGTCTCTGCTCAAATGTTATGTAATTATAAAGCCCTTCCCAGACATTCCTATTTAAAATAGGCTTTCTCCCTGTGTCTACAATCACTTTCTATTACCTTGCCTTCTTTTATTTTCGTCCATAGCACTTAAATCTGGTTTTATTTATCTATTATTTGTCTTCCCTCACTATGAAGGAGGGGAGTCTGTGGCTGTTTTGTTCACTATTGTATCAGTGGAATACTGGAATAGGCCCCAGGAAAGAGTAAGTGCTTAATAAATTTTGTGAATAAGTAAAATAAAAGATTGATTTTTTAAAATGTTGCCAAGATTCTCCATGTTAAAACAAAGGGTAGAAATAAAATTGTAGGTATGATTTATGTGAAGAAATTGACAAACTTATTCTAAAATTAATAAGGAAATACAACAGACCTAAAATAGCCAAATCAAACCTGACAAAGAACAACAATGTTGGAGGACTTATACAACATTTTTTTGAGACTTCTTAAAAAGCTACAATACCAAAAGGTATAGAGTTTCAATTAGTTGGGAGGATAAATTCAAGAGATCTATTGTACAGCATGATTACTGTATTTAATAACAATATATTGTATTCTTGAAATATTCTGAGACTGGATTTTAAGTGTTCTCACCACAAAAATGATTCTATGTGAGGTAATGCATATGTCAATTAACTCAATTGAGCCATTCCACAATGTATATATATATTCAAAACATCAGGTTGTATATAATATATACAATTTTTGCCAATTAAAAATAAAATAAAACATTTTTTAAAAGCTACAATAATCAAAACAGTGTGGTATTGACCTAAGAAGAGACATATAATCCATAAAACAGAATAGAGTTCAGAAATGGATCTGCAAGAAAGGGGAACACTCACACACTGTTGGTGGGAATGTAAATGAGTACAGCCACTATGATGAATAGTATGCAGATGCCATTAAAAACTAAAAATAGAAATACAGTATGACCCAGCAATCTCATTACTAGGTATTTACCCAAAACAAAAGAAAGCGGTACGTTGAAGAGATATCTGCATGCTCATTTTTATTACAGCACTATTCACAATAGCAAACATTTAGAATCAACATATGATTAAGTGGATCAACAGATGAATGGATAAAGAAATGGGATATTTTTCAGTCTTAAAAAAAGAATGAACTCTTGTAATTTTCAACAACATGGATAGAACTGAAAAACATTATGTTAAGTGAAATAAGCCATGAACAGAAAGAGAAATACGAAGTGTTCCTACTCATATAGGGGAGTTAAAAAATACTGAATTCAGGCTGGGCGCAGTAGCTTATGCCTACTATTCCAGCATTTTCGGAGGCCAAAGTGGGCAGATCACAAGGCCAAGAGATCAAGACCATCGTGGCCAATATGGTGAAACCCCATATCTACTAAAAATATAAAAATTAGCTGGGCGTGGTGGCAGGCACCTGTAGTTCTAGCTACTAGGAGGGATGAGGCAGAAGAATTGCTTGAACTTGGGAGGTAGAGGTTGCAGTGAGTTGAGGTCATGCCACTGCACTCCAGACTGGCAACAGAGTGAGACTTTGTCTCAAAAAAAAAAAAAAAAAAAAAAATTGGATCACACCTGTAATCCCAACACTTTGGGAGGCAGAGGCAGGTGGACTACCTGAGATTGGGAGTTCAAGATCAGCCCGAGCAATATGGAGAAACCTCGTCACATTCCTGTAGTCCCAGCTACTCAGGAGGCTGAGGCAGGAGAATTGCCTGAACCCAGGAGGCAGAGGTTGCAGTGAGCCGAGATGATACCACTGCACTCCAGCCTGGGCAACAAGAGTGAAACTCAGTCTCAAAAATACATATATACATTGAATTCATGGAGATAGAGAGCAGAATAATGGTTACCAGAGGCTGAGAAGAGGAGAGGAGAGAGGATATAAAAAGGGGATGGTTGAGTACAAAAATACAGCTAGATAAAAGGAGTAAGCTCTAGTGTTTGGTAGCAAAATAGAATGGCTGTAGCTAACGATAATTTATTGTATATTTCCAAATAACTAAATGAGGGGAACTGGAATGTTTCCACACAAAGAAATGATAAATGTTGGAGGTGATTGATATCCCAGTTACCTTGATTTGATCATTATACATTTTATGCATGTATCAAATTTTCACATGTACACCATAAATATGTACAACTATTATGTGCCCATAATAATTAAAACTTTAAAATTTAAAATGAAAAAAATCTACAAACAAAAAAGAAAAAGTAAATAGATCTATAAACACATTGTCAAGCAATTTCAGTAAAGATGCTTAGCAAAATCAATGGGAAAAGACTAGACATTTAAAGAAGTGATGCCGGCAAAATTGGATACCCAAATGGGGGAAAAAAAAAGTCAATCTCCTCATTATTCTATACACAGAATTAAATCAGAAGAGATCATAGGTCTAAACTATTTACAAAAATATAAAAGATCTTATTTTTGCAAACTTGGGGTAGGCAACAATTTTATTTAAAAGAGGCAAAAAGCACTGACTGCCACAAACAACTACATGAATAAGTCTTTATCAACATTAAAATTTTCTTTTCATCAAAAAAAGACATTAATAAAATAAACAGCCAAGCCATAGACTGTACAAAATGTTTGCCATACACATGTTTGATAATAGGCTCGTTATCTGGCATATATTACAGAACTCCTACAAATCAACAAAAACAGACAGGTAATCCAATAAAATCACAAGCAAAAGATCTGAACAGACATTTAACACATACACACACCCACACACACAAAGATACATAAATAGCTAAAAATCAAACAAACATAAATGTGCTCAACATCATTGATCATAAATGCAAACTAAAACCAGAAAGAAATATTATTACTCTACAAAGGCTAAAATCAAAAAGAATGACAATACCAAATATTGGCAAGGATGTGGAAGAACTTTTGGCAGTTTCTTTAACAGTTAAACATACAGCTATCTATGACCCTGAAATTCTATTTCTAGGTCTTTAAGAGAAAAGAGTTACAAACACTTCTGTATAGGTCTTTTTGTAAATATGTTTTCAACAGTCTTACGAACTTCAAATCTGGAAACAACATAAGTGTTCATCAACAGAAGGATAGATAAACAAATTATGGTGTAGTCATATAATTTAATACTGCCTAGCAATATGAACAAATTACTAATACACAACACATGGGTGAATCTCATAGATATTTTGTCATGGAAAAGAAGCCAGCCACTAAAGAGCACATATGTTTGATTTAAATGAAGTCAAACAACAGGCAAAAGTAATTTACAGTGACAGAAATCACCAGTCTTTGTCCTGGGGCAGAGAATTGTATAGAAAGAGGCATAAGGGAACATTCTGAGATGAGATAAATGTACTGATTCTTGTTTGGGTGGATGTTACACATGAGCCAAAAGTTATTGAACTAGGCATTTAAAGATGTGTACATTTTACTACATGTAAATTATATGTCAATAAAAAAAGAGAGAATTACAGTGTGGATGTGAGAATTGTGTCTGTATTTGTAAGGGAGCCTATAAGGCATTGCTTTATTTTCATAAAACACAAGAAGCGTAGAACATTTCCAAAACAAGTCATGATTTTTCCTGATACTTCTCTTCCCACATCATTACTTGTTGCATTTTCACAGCCTTAGGGGAAATTCAGTCGACAATTAATCAGACAATAAAACCAAAGATGTTCACAAAAATATTGGCCTTTAAAATACATCATTTTCTACATGGCTTAATTTAATCTCCTAGCAGAGGATTGCAGACACATTCCTTTAGCGATGTGCCCAGTAATTGTAAATGACATATGGTATAATAAAAATAAAGCAACCTAGATAAATAAATAGCACATTTTTTAATTTGCATTAAGAAAATGAGAATCCCGATGCTTACATATCTGTTCAATTCTTACATGATCAACTTTAGAGACATCTGAGAATTTATGAAAACTATCAATGTCTATTAACATCTGCTAAAAATCATAGATTATATTAGAAAACTACAATAAACAAAGAAGTGAGATTATGAACAGTTGGTGAATTTAAAAAATAATCTTTCCTAATAAGTGTTCTACCATCCTGGTCCTCCAAAGTAGATAGAATTTAAGATGACACTTACGTATATCATATTTTGACTCTTTGGCAATATTGAATTATCATAGGAATCTTTTTTTAGATTCACCAAAAGCTTAGAGAAAATTTCTAGGACTCACTACATGAGCATTTACTTATCATAAGCATGAAATAATTTACCAATTATTGTTTGTTTGAAAAATAGTTTTTTCAATTAGTGTTTGTTTGAAAAATAGTTTTGGTAGGAATGTGGAGGTTGGCAAAGGGAGGGAGATGATCCCAGATAATCTGAATGGAACTTTTTTAATCAGCTGGCAGGTCTCCAAAGTAGAGCTGAGGCATCTCTGAGATGAGGAAGAGATTCAGCCTGTGGACAACAGCTTCAGCCCATGACCGAGATTTCCAGCCTGCCCCTCCTGCCGACCATCCCTATGGGCTTTGCACTTGCTTCGTCAGTCCCCACAATCACGTAAGCCATTTCCTTGCAATAAATATCTGAATATGTATCTACTGCTGCTTCTGTTTCACACATTTTGTGCAGGACTCTCATATATATGACATATCAGCATCCTGGCTGCTAACAGTAATGAACAACAATTATCTCACCCCACCCCAGCACCCAAGTACACACGTTCCTTAATGGCACCTAGGGCAGAGGTGGTATACTTACTGAATCACTTGGTAGAGGTGCGGAAGAAACTAGAGACAAGAAAGTTGGATCTTGCCATGATCCAATGCAAGATAAGGAGAATGAGAACTGAAAGGATAAGATGGATTCATAAGACATTTCAAAGACAGAATTAGTAGAGCTTGCTAACAAAATGAATATAGGATTTCAGAGAGAGTGAATTGAAGATGTGAACATTCCAATTAAGGTGATGTGAGGAGACAGAACATGACTGAGTCAAGGGAGGAGAATCCATTCACTGTGGACTTGCTGAGCATAAGTACCTGTTAGACATGCAGGTGAATGTTCGGTTCAAAATATAGGTCTGGCACAAAGGAGAGGCTGAAATCAGACAGGCAGCTTTGGTGATCTCCAGCAAACAGGTGTGGAAATTATGCTGTGAAACACATCCCAACATATTTTGCTTCTCAGAAAATTTGTGCACTTCTCCAGAGCTCTTTTCTTCTACTACTAAGACGAGGTTATGAGGCTGAGGTGTCTAGATCCAGGAGAAGATGGGGACAAGAATACCAAGAGAAAAAGAAGGATGTGATAGATGCAAGAGTAGCTTCTGGCAGAAAGGCAGAACTGGAAATTTCTTCTCTAGCTCAAAGTAAGAGCCTGCCAGAAGGAAGAGAAAATCAGGGAGCAGGTGCAATCATCCTTGTTTTTCTTCTCACATTCACTCCAGCAGATTTCAACCTTGGGATTAGAGTTGGGCTGTTGATGAAGATACACAGAGGGTTTGAGGGGGAAACTGGGTGCAGACAGAAAAGACTGGGAGTTTTGAAGACACTTCATGATCATCATAACACTGTACACATAAGGCCCATGACAGCAGAGGCCTTGTCTGTTTTGTTCACTGTGGTATACCTTGTACACATAGTGCCTGACACCTATTACACACTCAGTAAATATTTGTTGAATAAATAATTGAATTGCAGGCACCTGGGACAGAACAATAGAAAAGGATGAAGAAGGCACTGGAGCTGATGGGACTGAGATAGTGTCCCCTAGTTCCAGAGAGGTCCCCATGGGCTGTATGTGGTGTGGATGGGAATCGAAAGCACCCACGTGTCTTGTGCCCATGTAGAAGACAGCTCTGGGGCTGGCTGGTGAGTTCACCTGGCCATCACTGCACTCAGGGCCACAGAGCAGGCTGCTTAAACTAAGAATGCCAAGAAAGTCACGAACAGGCCTCAGAGGATCAGGAATAGTAACCCCAAAGTGGAAGTTGAGGCATCATGGGTAATTCCTTGGTCTTAAATCATGATGAGAAAAGAGGCCATGAGTTACAGATGCCATAAACATTTAATAAGGACGGAGGTCACCATCCCAAAATCACAAGATTCATGTCATCTAAGTTCAGCAGAGGCCAACAGAAGAAGAAGACCAGAAACTGGGGAGGAACAGCGGGGGGTGGGGAGTTGGAGAGAGACAGTATGGGGAGAAATGCCAGACATAGGTGGTGGGGAGGAAGGTAGCAAATCACACTGCCATGTGTGTACCTATGCAACAATCTTGCATGTTCTTCACATGTACCCCAAAACCTAAAATGCAATAAAAAAAAAAGAAAATTAGAAAAAAGAAGACCAGAGAGCCCCTGACCCTCCCCCATCAACATGGGTATGCTTAAGCTTTCTCCTGTACTATGCTGCCATCTTGGGAGGAGGAAATGGAGAAGAGAACCCTTGGGATGATAAAGAAACGTTTAGACAAAAAGAGACTGATATAATTGATCCTGACTACTACTACCATTTTCTGCTACCAGCACAAACGGGTTCAAAACAAAATGATATATAATTGTAGAAAATAAAGTTTCCATCTTGTACACCAATGTTTACCCAAATTCATGTAAAATGAAATACCATGGGACTAGACAGAAACCACTCAAGGGAAGTGCAAGAGAGGCAGAACATCTAAGTTAAAAGGCCAGGGTTGGAAGAGAAAATGAGGAAGAGTATTCAAAGAGAGAAGAGATAGAAACCAAGACAGAGGAGTATAATGGAAAACACTGTGGGGGGAAAACATTAAAAAAGCAGGTATGTACAATAAGAAATAATTATCCCTTAGTTTGGCACCTTGGTTGTTAGGTATTTTGAAGAAATTCAAAGTTCTAGTCCACATTACCCACAGGATTGAATTCAAACACCTTAACGAGGTATTCACAAACACCCATCACCTAGCTCCAGCCTACTTTCCCAGGCTTTTCAAACTACACATATAAAAACATGCATTGTAAATCAGCAGACCCAACTTTCAGTCCTGGGGCTGTCCCTAACTAACTAGATGACCTTGGATAAGTTTTTTAACTTCTCCTGGTTTCCCTTTCCTTGTGCAATTAAAACATAAAACAATTCCATTTCTAAGTTTGATTCTTAGTGTAAAGCAAGCTGAGCTGGAGTTTCGGCACTTACATTATTCTTTTTCATCCAGGAGTGACTTTCTTATCGAGTTATCAAGACCCTCTCTTCGTTTGGCTCTGAGAGCCTCCCTGGGCCTCATTTATTCATTGCCTTCCCCCATCTCATTTATTTACCCACACTTTTTGGAATCATTAGAAAGTTCCTCCTGCATATGCACTTCTACCTTGTCTTGCCAAGTAGATTGCAGGCACTTCATGACTGGGGTCATTGTTTATAATTTTTTATGAACTTCACTATACCAAGCATAATGCCTTTCATTCAGAAGACATCCACCAAATCCTTATTCCTTCATTATTAATTATAAACTAGAGGCATTTTCAATCTTTCTCTCCTTGTGTTATATATGTAAAAGCAGTTCTCAAAACTGAACAAACTTACTAAACTAGTGAAAGGAAATCATCATTCAGCCTTTAAATAGGGGTGGTGAAGATAAACTTCCTGTCAAACATCACTGGAAGAAGCTGTGATTCCCACAAGTCTCACACTGACAGCACACTTCTCTCATGATTACCATTTAGTCTTCCTGTAACACTCGATTCTGCTCCATTTGTACATGTAGAAATATGCTTTTTTTCACCTATTTAAGTATTAGTCTAAAGCTGTATCTACAAAATCCCAATAATTCTAATGGAATTGCAGTTGTCCATTGATTCTCCAGGTTTGGTCAGGCTGAATTTCTTTAATAACCATTACTGTATTTGTTGGTAAAGATCTAAGCAGTAGACTCTTCAGAAATGTCTTGAATTGATTTTTGTGCCTGGGATGTAAGATCTAAGGGGTAACGATTCTCTGTGTTCACTAGCCTTGCACAGTGCCAAAACACGATCACGATTTTGACTATTATGATGCCACAATACCCTCTACATGACAATACCTAATTATGACACATTTAAGTTAAAATTTTACTTCCTTTTACTCTGCCTGATTCTTATTCTCAATTCTATGCTCTCCTTATGATCTCTTATTTTAAATTATAAGAATCAGAAAACATTCTTCAAAAGGCAAGTCTTGCTTCACTTTCCTAGTGGGTAAACCACAGTACACAGAGTAAACTTTTCAGTGAAGACCTTTCTGGCCTTCTAAAATATATATCAGTGCTTATCTTTGTAGCCCATCATAAAAATTGCCATAATTAAGAATAGACTAGAATATGAAAGTAAATAGAATACTTCCCCATGAAATAGCAGCCTTTAATGTTTCTTATCAATTGTTTGCTTACCCACTAATTTGCAAAATTTCAGTCATTCACAGAGGATCTCCTTATTGGTGCTGAGAATTCGCAAAGTTCTACTGAACCCACTAATTTCTCTTTCCCTTGACTATCATTTATCATTGGATTGTGTAACTGCATTATTGATATTAACTGCTCTGGGAGAACATTCCAGTACATTTGAAATGAGACCATCATAATATGGCTTAAGATAAAAAGAGTCATAAAATCTTACACCCATAATTTTTCTTACAGCAGTGGTGTAGATGTAAGTTTTTAAAAATAATAACTGGTCCCCAGTGAGAATAATGCCAATTAACTGCATGCTGTCTTTTGATGAAATGCAATCTTACTTTCTTCTTGCTTCTTTAATAAAGCCGCATTTTTTTTCCTTTTAGTTAACATTTGGTTAACCTTGAAATGGAAAAATATCAGTAGATCTCAAATAGTGCGAAAGAAGAAAGTATTGTATGACTATTTAAAGCAGGAATATAAACTTGGCTTTGAAGTAAAGCATTTCTCTATGGTCCACAAAAGTCTGAATGCTCAGTGAGGGCACTAAGGCTGGCTAGCAGCAGATGCTAATAAATATGCATTAACTGCATACCTGATATATGGATTTAATGTAGAGACTACTTGGATAGGTTAGCACTAGATTAACAAGTTCCATCAACAAACTATTCTTCTAACAAAAGCTATGCTCATTTTACATAATTGATGCTATCTTACAATTTATGCCACTTTTAAAGTCACACAATATATTCAAACACATTAACTCATTTATCCCATTTCCCTCTGAGGAAGATAATATCCTCCACTCCTTAATTTGCAGATGAATACACAACTTCTGGAACATTAAAATCTCTCCCTTGGCTTCAGAGCTCTCCTTTTATTTTACCTGGAGATAGCCTGAGAGCTAGATTTCTACAGTTAAAATGACTCCCCAAATACATATGGAAATACTGATAGAGGAAATGATATGATATCTGGGACTTACTTTGAAATAATCTGGGGAAGGCAGGAAGTAGGTGGGAATAGAGATGATACAGGAGTAGGCCTGAATAGCTAACTGTTGAAGCTGGGATGGGTACAGGAAGAAATCTTTGCTTTTATAAATGTTTGAAATTTTCCATAATAAAGAATTTGTTTAAGCTGAGAAGTATTAATAAATAGATAAGTAACGGTCCTTCTCAAGGTGTTTTGCTAAAGATAACAGAATTTCTGCTGTTAGATTGCAAACTAATACCACTCAGCCCCACATGAGCCACATGAATCTAATATGAAATGACGCTTTCGTATACTAGTGGAAATTAGCTAAGTAGCTTTGCAGTGCAGAACTTAATAACAGAAGGCCCCAAATACCCAAGATATATAGAAATAGCTAAATCTCACGCATTTTTAGTCTACTAGGAACACTCTATTTAGAATGCAACATGCCACACATAGAATGATGTGTTTCTCATTGTTGTCTAATTATCATGAAGTCAGGTAGTGAGATAACAAGCAAAGTGAGCTCTAACTCCCTGTCTGTGAGATTTAACTGTGTTCAGTGAGGGCTATAACTTCAAGTTATCTGCTCCTTTACATAAACATATAACTTAAATAATCATCACGGAATGTTCTGAAAAATTACAGCTGGGCTCAGCATTTAAGGCAATGAAGATGAAAGACTTTCCTTCCCAAATGAAAACTACATGCAGTCTTCAACTTCTGGATTCCAAGTACCTTAAGACAAACCCACTACACAGCAGTACTTCCCTTATTTTCTGAAAGGAGCTCACCAGAAACACTGTTAACCAAGAAATCAGAACTGCCTCTTTGAGACCAACTTCTTACATAACTTTCACAGCTGAGATGGAGCAGGTTCTTAGGATCCTGGGAAGGAATTTAATGACCGGTTACCCTAAGAAAGAACTTTATGATCCTATTGCCTTGGGCCCACCTCCAGGACAGAAAAAAAATGAGCATTTACTGGGATGAAAGGCTTCTTACCAGATTGTCACTGGGTAGAGGCCCAGAATATGAGCAAACAATAGATCACGATTGCAACAAAGACGCAGAAGAAAGAAAATAAGAGACAGCGACAAGAGCATCACTGGCACCGTCACTTGCACATGTGGACATCTGTAGCTTTGGCATCTCATTTTCCAAGCAATGTTCAGAAATATACTTAAATATTTAAAAAATCTAAAGATTCTTGGCAAGAAAAATAAAAATACATATTCCAACTTGAAGCATGGCAACATTATTAATACCACAAATGGCAATGAAAGCAATTGCAAAGACCAATACAAAAAATGTTAAAGGCAAACGTTATTTCCTTCTCTAAATTCACTCACAACATTTTCATCCGTATTCCCAAAAGTTGCAGTCAGATTGCTGAAAAAATTTATAATTTTTTCATAATCATTCACTGCTAATTTTACAAGACTATAACTTAAACTTTGCTAAGAGAACTTTGTGATACCTCTGATTTTTTGCAATATACAATAAATTATGGATTCATTCCTAGGAAGGTCAATTACATTGAATTATCTTATTTATAAAATATAAAAATGAAAATAAATATGTAACTAAATAATATGGAAATATTGCATGTAACTATTTTTCTAACTAACTCTCAATGACTGTTCCTTAAAACAAGCATGAACAACTTCAGACAGTCCACTAAGATGTATCATGAACTCTAATTGAAATACTTACACTCACATGAGATAGCAGAGGCAGCTCATGGTGACATGTGACGGCGTTCCGGTTGGCTTCCATAAAATACCTTTGTGTGCGTCTTCGTTCCCGTTCCAGCTTCTTCTCCAAAGACAACTGAGATGTAGATAAGTTGTCTAAATATTTCATCACGACATCTGATATCATCGAACTGACTTCTACAATATCTGGACGAGCTTCCGAATCAGGAGTGAGGCACCTAAGAGAAGATAAGCTAATTATAACACTCTGGTCAATTTGAGAGCAGGCCACAGAGTGTAGAGGGTCAAAGTTAAACTGCACTGTGTCCATTATGGTATTTTCACCTAAGATAACCTGAGCTAAGATGGATAGCAAGCACAGCTTTGAGTGCAAGGCTTCTCAAAAGGCATTTGGAAAGCTAAGGAAAGAAAGGGGAGGCAGCATTGTCCTCTTTGCACTTAGGCTGGAAGGTAAGGGTTTCAGGCTCAGCATGAATATGCACTCAGGATGGGCAGATGGGATCATCTTCTCCTGCATTGGTTGGCTGCTTTCTGACACCACTGGCAACTCACTGGCAGGGGAAAAAAAAACTATCAAGGCTTTCATTAGTGAGGATATTCTAAATTCTTAGACTGCAGATGTTTAAGCTGCTTCAAGGTAGTATTAGTGGCTGAATTATCAGCTGAGCATTTTAAAAAATAATAATAATAAATAGCAACATAAGCTAGTTTTACAAATTATATAGTTACATGTAGTGGTGCATGGGAACGGAAATGACCTCTGTTTTCCTGGCATATAGTCATCTCCTTGCCCAAGGCTACACCTGGTCCTGTATTTGCCATCACTAGAAAAGTGAGAACACAAGATGAGAACATAACAGAGAGAACACAGGATGCAGCTTAGCATCATAATTCAGCATTTAGGCTCTGGATCATTTTGCTGGGGTTTAAAACCTCGTTCACCATTTATTAGGTCAGCTCTTGGGCAAGTTACATAGCTTCCAAGTCTCAGATAGCCCATCTGTCAAATGGGATAATTAGAGTATTTACCTCCTTAAACTAGTACGGTGTTTGAATGAGGTAATCTCTGGGAAGTCCACACACATTGTAAAATTTCAATAAATCGAAAAGAAATACACACGTTTATGTATCCTCCATCCCTTCCCTCATTTAGCAAACACCAAGTCCTGTGACTTCTACCTTCTAAATATTTCTTGAATCTACATCCTTCCCCTGTAATCCCACAGCTATTTGGCTATTACAACATCACTTGCTTGGATTACTGAAAGAGTCTCCTAAATAACACACTTATTTCTTGTCTACCTCTGGTCTGTACTGTAAACTGCTAACTGGAATAATATTCCTATATCTGACTACATTATTTCTCTGCTCAAAATTCTTCAATAGTTCTCATGGCCCAATGGGATAAAATTAAAGTTCCCAGAACCTATACAAGATCTCTCTTGAACTTGTCCTTTCCTTCCTCCACTGTTTCCCCTCCTCCAGAAACACATCCAATGCTGCTACCTGCACTTCCCCCAAATAGTACCTGTCTCTCCTATGCCCCCGTTTCTTTGCTTATTTTATTCCATCTGTTTGTGGTTTTTTTGTTGTTTCTTTTTTTTTTTTTGCTAGTGATAGCTTGTCTTTCCCAGCCATCATCTCTTATATTCTTGCCAAACCCACTCTTTTTCCAGGCTCTATTAAGAAGGCTTTTGGAATGCCCTCAGATGGATATCCTGAGCCTCTTTTGTACATTCTCTTTGCACCATTTGCACTTACGTACTTAAAACTATTGTAATTATTTTATTATAATGGTCTGTTTTACCACTAGATTGGAAACTTATTGAGAAGAGGGACAGGTGTCCTCTTCACTATGATCTCCCCAGCATGTACAATGGAATCTGAGTCCTGATAGGTATTCAGCAAATGAATGAATGAATCAACAAATAAATCCACAAACAAACAACAGCCTAACATCCAAAAAGTTTGCCCACCCATAACCCAAAATATGTGGCCATATACTTTTGGATTCCCAGGAACATTTCCCACCAGAAGTTCCAGGATAGCCTCATTGCTCTGAAATGACCTTTTTTTTTAAAATTGTACTTTAGGTTCTGGGGTACATGTGCATTCTTAAGAGCAACTGAATCAGAGTAATAGTACATACTAAAGATTGTCTACCAATGGTTCTGTAAACACATCAGCATAACATCTGGTCCTAGAAAAAACTGGGGATGTTCTTCTCACCTCATCTACTTTGTCCCCACTACACTCTGAGAGGCCAGATGGAATTCGAAGCATACCTTGTTCAATCACATTCATGTCATGTTCGAAGAAACAAAGGATTGAAAGGGGTGAAAAATATAAAGATCCATTTGTCCTTGGAGCGAGCTGAAAGTATTAACTTTGTTAGTCCTCATGACTGCTTCTGAAGCAAAGCACCAGGCAGCTTATGCAACCAGGCAGAGAGAGAGAAAAATAATGCAATTATTTTACCAGAATATTTTGTGCATAAAAAGAAATGTTCTTCCTTTTTAAAAAGTAAATAGACAATATTCTCTTAATAGTATACTGGCAGGTAAAAATAGTCATGATGGTACTGAGCAGAACAAAAAAAAATATTTATTTTCCACCCCAAACTCCTCAGGGTTGCTAAATTATTCTCCCAATTTGAAGGCCCGCTAGGAAAGACAAGTTTCAATAACAAATGGGCTTGTATACCACATGAGCAAACAGGAAAAAGGAAAAATGCTGCACATTACAAATGCAAACTGTGTGAGCTCTGCTTCACAAGGATGTGAAAAATTAAAATGAGAAGATATTAAAATAGAGGGAAAAAGATACATATGATTGGAAATAATATATAGTTTAAGAATGATTACAATAAATGTTTCTGTTAAGAGCTGTCTTCTATTTCAAAGGCTCTATCAAATTACTAAAGACTGGCTCTGAGCCTGATCTTTCGCTGAGTCATAAATGATCATTAAGAACACGTCTACATTTATGTGTCCCTTGCATCATTGCTTTAAGAAAATAGGAAACTAAGAAAATAGGAAATTTTTGTTCCCTAATTCTTTCAGAACTTAATTTTATAATGGTAAAAATCCAAAGCAAATTAAATATGCAATTGCCTGTAATTCATGATTGATTTCAGTTTTATGTCAAATTTTCTAAAGATAAAACTTTATTTGGAATGTAAACTCAGACAATGAGGAGTCTTAAATAACTTTAAATGAAAATAAATTTGTTACAGAATGCACCCTGCTATCTTAATTTATTGTCAGATATAAAATTGAATTGTCAGCTCTAACTTATTATGTCATCTTAGTATTTTGATTAAAAGCAGCCTCAAATTGAGAAGCTCTTTCAGTCAGCAAAGCCTTCACTGACACTGGTCTCTGAAATGTGTTATCTATTCTGCTTACTATTTGAGAGTTACTGATTGTTCAGATCTCAGATTACATGTCCTTTCTTCAGAGAAACTTTTCCCAAATTCCCAGAGTAAGGTAGGTCCTTCCATAATCTCTCATTGCCCCCTTTACCACTTTTCATCACATTTATCACAATTTGCTTTATATACTTCATTCTGTAAATAATATATTATTAATAATAATAACATGTAATTTTATTGAGTGCTTACCACTTGCTGGGTACTGTGTTAAGTGTGTCAGAAACATTATCTTATTTAAGCTTTAAAACAAGCCCATGAAGTAATTACTGTTGCTACCCACACATCACAGATGAGAAAATTGGGCCTCAGGAAAGTTAAATTGAATGGAAGAGGGGGAACTAGAATCCAATTGACTCCAGAACCTGGTAATGGTTTAAACCTTTACACTCTAATGTTTTTATCTGACTCCCCTACTAGCATGTTAACCCCAAGAGGCCCAGGTAGCCATAGCCAATGTCTATTGGTCTCAGAAGAGATTTACAGTCCTGTTTGCCCAGATTCACAAAAATCAGAGCAATGTCTCTGTACCTTGTTCTTTGGGCTACCCCTCCCTCGCCCTTTGTGGCACTCAAAAACCTATTAAAAGGAGAAATTAAATGAGCAAATATGGTACTTTTGTCTTGACACCTCTGAAGACTCTGTCAATTTTTAAGGTACTTTCCTAAAAACAACAGAGAACAGGAACAAATCATAGAGGTGAGCAGTTTAAATATATTTGTCTGGATTCATTAGCAACAGGGCATGATCCAATATTTGCAGAAGTCAAATGATTTAAAGATAGGTTCTTCCCATCTCCCATAATATTAGCAATGGTGATTGCCAAAACTGCTCAGGTGTTTACCTCTCACCAAACCCTTTGCTGAGTGATTCCCACGTTACTTTGTGTAATCATCACATCAGCCTACTGACACAGCACTATTATGATTCTCATTCTATTAGATCAGAAAACAGGGATGCAGAAATAATGGTCAAATCACTCTCTGTTTTTGTAATTTTTATTTTATTTTTATTTTTTTGGGCGGGGAGGCAATTTTTCTTTTTTTGTTTTGTTTTTTTTACGAAGTTTTGCTCTTGTTGCCCAGGCTGGAGTGCATTGGCATGATCTCGGCTCACCACAACCTCTGCCTACCGGTTGAAGCAATTCTCCTGCCTCAGCCTCCTGAGTAGCTCTGATTACAGGCATGCGCCACCACAACTGGCTACTTTTGTATTTTTTTAGTAGAGACAGGGTTTCTCTATGTTGGTCAGACTGGTCTCAAACTCCCAACCTCAGGTGATCCGCCTGCCTTGGCCTCCCAAAGTGCTGGGATTACAGGCGTGAGCCACCGCACCTGGCCTTTATTTTTATTTATTTATTTATTTATGTATTTATGTATGTATGTATGTATGTATGTATGTATTTTTATTTATCAAGATGGAGTTTTGCTCTTGTCACCAGGCTGGAGTGCAATGGCTCAATCTTGGCTCACTGTAACCTCCACCTCCCACGTTCAGATGATTCTCCTGCCTCGGCTACTCCTCCTCCCAAGTAGCTGAGATTACAGGCACAGACCACCATGTCTGGCTAATTTTTGTAGTTTTAGTAGAGATGGGGTTTCACCATGTTGGCCAGGCTGATCTCAAACTTCTGACCTGAGGTGATCCACCTGCCTTGGCCTCCCAAAGTGCTGGGATTACAGGTATGAGCCACCATGCCTGGTCTCAAATCGCTTTTCAAAGTCTGCAGTTTACATGACTTAGCCCCAGGTAGGCCTGTCTTCAGAGCCTGAGGCCCTTAAGACTGTAGGTCTCCACTTCACTGTTGTTGTATAGAAATGCTAGTGATTTTTGCACATTGATTTTGTATCCTGCAACTTTCCTGAAGTTGTTTATCAACTTAAGGAGCTTCTGAGCCAAGACTATGGGGTTTTCTAGAAAGAGGATCATGTCATCTGCAAACAGGGATAGCTTGACTTCCTCTCTTCCTATTTGGATGCTCTTTCTTTCCCTTGCCTGACTGGTTTGACCAGTACTTTGAATACTACGTTGAAGAATTATTTATCTTGATTTTCAAGGGAAATGCTTCCAGCTCTTGCTCATTCAGTATAATGTCGGCTGTGGGTTAAGCCAAGAGCCAAATCAGTAATGCAATCCCATTCACAATTGCCACAAAAAAAATAAAATGCCTAGGAATACAGCTAACAAGGGAAGTAAAGAGCTTTACAAAGAGAACTATAAAACGTCTGCTCAAAGAAATCAGAGATGACACAAACAAATGGAAAAATATCCCATGCTCACAGACAGGAAGAATCAATATCATTAAAATGACAATACTGCCCAAAGCAGTATTCAATAGGTTCAATGCTTTTCTTATCAAACTACCAATGACATTCTTCACAGAATTTTAAAAACAAAAATTTAATTTACATGGAACCAAAGAAGAGCCTGAATAGCCAAAGCAATGCTAAGCAGAAAGAATAAACCTGGAGTCATCACACTACCTGACTTCAAACTAGACTACAGGGCTACAGTAACAGAAAGAGCATGGTATTGATACAAAAACAGACACAAAGACCAATGAAACAGAATAGAGAACCCAGAAATAAGCCTGCACACCTTCAACAAACATGACAAAACAAGCAATGGGGAAAGGATTCCCTGTGTTATAAATGGTGCTGGGATAACTGACTAGCCATATGCAGAAAATTGAAACCGAACCCCTTTACAAAAATCTGAACTGAACCCCATATACAAAACTCAACTCAAGACAGGTTAAAGACCTAAATGTGAAATCCAAAACTATAAAAACCCTGGAAGACAACCTAGGCAATACCATTCAGAAATAGGCACAGGCAAAAATTTCATGACAAAGACACCAAGAGCAAAAATTGACAAGTGAGATTTAATTAAAGAGTTTCTGCACACCAAAGGATACTATCAACAGAGTAAACAGACAACCTACAGAACAGAAGAAAACTTTTGCAAACTATGCACCTGACAAAGGTCTAATATCCAGCATCTATAAGGAACTTAAGCAAATTTACAAGAGAAAAAAAACCATTAAAAAATGGGCAAAGAACTTGAACAGACACTTTATAAAAGAAGACAAATAGGCAGCCAACAAACATGAAATAAAGCTCAGTACTACTGATCATTAGAGAAATGCAAATCAAAACCACAGTGAGATACCATCTTATACCAGTCAGAATGGCTATTGCTAAAAAGTCAAAAAACAACAGATGCTGGAGAGGTTGCAGTGAAAAAGGAACATGCATGCCCTGCTGGTAGGAGTGTAAATTAGTTCTACTATTGTGGAAAACAATGCGTAGTAATTCCCCAAAGACACAAAAATAGAACTACCATTCAACCCAGCAATCCCATTACTGGGCATATAACTAAAGGAATATAAATCATTCTATCACAAAAACACATGCACACATATGTTCATTGTAGCACTATTCACAATAGCAAAGAAATGGAATCAACCTAAATGCCCATCATTCTAGACTAGATAAAGAAAATATGGTATATATGCACCACAGAATACTATGCAGCCATGACAAGGAAAAATATCATGCCTTTGGTAGGAACATGGCTGGAGCTGGAGCCCCTTAGCCTTAGCAAACTAATACAGGAACAGAAAATCAAATACTGTATATTTTCACTTATAAGTGGGAGCTAAATGATGAGAACACCTGGACCCATAAAGGGGCAAAACAGGCAATGGGATTTATTGGAGGGTGGAGAGTGGAAGGAAGGAGAGCATCAGGAAAAATAACTAATGGGTACTAGGCTTAATACCTGGGTGATGAAACATTCTACTCAACAGACCCCCATAACACAAGTTTACCTGTATAACAAACCTGTACGTGTACCTCTGAACTTAAAAGTTTAAAAAAAAAAATCAATTAAAAAAAAGACTGTAGGTCAGTATCGTGCCAAAGAAAGAAAGGCTTAGATATCATCCTACAAAAACAGGTGAGGAGTAATATTAGCACAAACAATGGGCTACAAGGAAAAATCAAAGGGAAAGGGGTATCACCCCAATACAACATCTATTATATTTCATCAGAGATGGAGCTAAGTGCTAGCACACATACCAACCCAAGTTTTAAAAGACTCAGGAAGGGGGATAAATAAAGATTCTATCTGGGTTGACTCCAGGATTTCTACAATCCAAACTACTGAGGATTTGGCTCAGTTTGGTGGGATGGAGAAATAATCCTGGGCCAGCTTAAGTACCCAAGATGGTCCAGAAACAGCAATCAGCTAGATAAATGAGTCATTTATTCATACAAGCATATTTATTAAGGGTCTATTCTCTGCCAGCCACTGCTTTGGGCAATAAAAGCTGCAAACTAAACTAAGTCCCTGCTCTTGAGTTTGCATTTTGATGAGGAAGAGACAGACAACATATGCAGATGTATAATAGGTCAGGGATGATGGGTGCTGTGAGCTTTATAAAGCAGGCAAGGAGGCTACAGCGTACTGTGGGGTGGTGGGGCCATTAGGGTGGGGAACATTTTAGCAGAGTCCCAGAGGAAGTGGGGGCCGGTGTCACACATATATCTGAGGAAAGAGAGTTCTGGGAAACCATGAAAGCAAGGACAAAGGTCTAGAAGGAGGGTGCAGGCCAGGACCAGTGGGAAGCACCATGTGGCTGGAGCAGAGAAAGCAGGAGGGGAAGTGGGAGGGAGCATAGGTGACAGGCCAGCAGGGATTGGCCAGAACTCTGGAAGTGTATCTAGCTAATGACTTTCATTAAACTCCTGCTATAGTGACAGCTGGAGCTTCTCATTCTCTTTGAAAAATTATGATAAATCACATTATCAATTTAATGTGAAAAAGTACCTGCAACTTTACCATCTAACATGGCTTTTTGTTTTATGTGTTCTTGTCTGGCCTTTTTCCAATTTGTTGCATATTTTTGTGGGATTCGTCATGGTTACAAACAGCTTTACATCATGTTTGTCTTACCTGCATACACAACGTGTTTTACAGGTTGTTACAAACCCTTCCCAATAATCGTTCTAGTGGTTGCATCATAAGCGAAGGCACTACTTCCTCTTGGACACTTAAGTGGCTTCCAAATATAGTCATGTTACTGATGACGCACAAACATCTTTCTAGGTTTGGATTATTTGGGGACCCCTTCCTCTTTATGAACCTTTATCCATAAATAGTGATTTACTATAGACATGAGGTATTTCTAGATTGTCCTGTATGTCTGAAGCTGTGAGACTAATTACCTGCTGATGGTGTCTGTTACTTTTTCAGAGTAGATACCTTCTGGCACTGGTTCATATACCGCCTCCACTATCTGCAAAACAAACAGACTGCAGTGATGGAAGCAAAGGGGCCACGGATGTCTCTGAAGAGTTAATACTTGGCCATAACCTGAGAGTTACTAATTAAGCAGTATAGCTTCACACATAAATTTTTGTCAGAAATAAAAACATCCTGACCAAATAAAACATTTTTATCAATTAAACAGTTCTTGAAGATAGAATTGTACTCTCCAAGCTGAGTTAAAATTAACCTTAGATTCATAATAAAATGATGTATTGGATAATATAAGGTGCTGAATTGTGAGTAGTCCAAACTACAGTTAAAAATTAAAAACCAGGCCAGGTGTAGTGGCTCACACCTGTAATCTCAGCACTTTGGGAGGCCAGTGTGGGTGGATCTCTTGAGGTCAGGAGTTGAGACCAGCCTGGCCAACATGGTGAAACCCCATCTCCACTAAACATAGAAAATAGCCGGGCATGGTGGTTCGCACCTGTAATCCCAGCTAATCAGGAGGCTGAGGCAGGAGAATCACTTGAACCCAAGAGGCAGAGCTTGCAGTGAGCTGAGATTGCACCACTTCACTCTAGCATGGGCAACTCTGTCTCTAAATAAATAAATAACCAAAAGTAATTTGATATACTTTTTAAAATAATTTTGTACTATAAATAAAGACAATTATAGAGGGAAATATGCCATTACATGAGATATATGCCTAGAAGAAAGCAGAAAAAATAAACTGGATCATACAGTTAATAAAACAATTCTTGCTTTTAATGGACAGTTATATAAAAACCACAAAGGTCTGTTTAATAAGAAAAGGAAATGCATTTTTAGCTACAAGAGACCCTTTTGTCTCCCATCGTTGCTTACTTTTGTAGCCAAGGAGAGCATGTTAGTGCTGTAGAAGGGGGGATTCAAAGTCGCCATCTGATAAAGGATGCAGCCTGCTGCCCAGACATCAGCCTTCTCCCCGTACGGCTCACTCTTCAGTACCTCGGGGCTGGCATTAAATAAGGACATTAATACATACTAAGGAAGGAGTAATCCATTCCGAAAGAAGATGCAATGTTCAAGCTTCATTGGAGTTATTTTTTAAGTACCTGAAATGCTGAATCACTATTTCAAGAAAGGATATCAAAAAGTATGTTTGAAATTTCCCAGCCTCAGATGAACCAGGAAGCATATCAAGCAATTCCAACTTAAGCACTAGATACCAATCACCCATATAAATATCACCTGGTATGCGTCCAAGGACGTGTTTATTTCCAGAAAGAGGAATCCCACTGTGGTAGATGCAGTTGCTGGCCCCAGTTCTTTGCTGCCCTGGGCGCTGTACATCCCATCCTTGCTGTAGCCTCCTCTGGGCAGTGTTCATCAGCCACTTCTGCCTTTAGTTTCAACTGTGTTTTCTTGCTTTGACCAATGGAATGTGGAAGTGACAATGAGCCTGATTAGAGCCTCAGTCTGAACAGATACTGAGGGCTTCCATTTATCCTTCTAGGAGCTTCAGTCCACTACCAGAGGAAGAATGTGTCCCAGGTAGCTTCCACCCTTGCAGCCTGGGCCCAGTGTAAGACACACAGAACCAGCCTGCCCCAGACAACCCATATGCCAACAGCCTGCAGGAGAACCAGCCTAGCAGGCTCGCATTCCTGTGATTGCGAGGTTGAATGCCACTGAGACTTTGTGGTGATTAATGACAAGGCATTAATTTGGAAACAACTGAGTGATAGAGCCTTCCCATTTGTTACTGAGCTCCAGCATATAATGTAGGGGGAAGATCATATTTAAATATGCTGTGGGAAATGACAATATCTACCATGTTCCCTGCTTCTGGAATTGCCACGCAATTTAAACAATATTCAAATAAATAATGTGCAAGGGTTCATAAGTTTTTTTTTTGTTGTTGTTGTTTGTTTTTGAGATGAAGTCTCACTCTGTCACCAGGCTGGAGTGCATTGGTGCGATCTCGGCTCACTGCAACCTCCAACTCCCTGCTTCAAGTGATTCTCCTGCCTCAGCCTCCTGAGTAGCTGCGATTACAGGCATGTGCCACCATATCCAGCTAATTTCTGTATTTCTAGTAGAGATGGGGTTTCACCATGTTAGCCAGGATGGTCTTGAACTCCTGACCTTGTGATCTGCCCATCTCAGCCTCCCAAAGGGCTGGTATTGCAGGCATGAGCCCCCATATCCAGCCAAGTTTATTTTTTAATTTAATTGGATTAAATTTAATTTATGTGGAGGTAAGGTAGTTCCCTTGGACATTGTGTACTAATAGAAGTTTCCTCTATCATATTTATACACTAAAAACACAGCACTTAAAGTACTCAACACACACACACACACACACACACACACTAAATTAAGTAGCTTGCTAATTCAGTTCTATAATAGGTACTTAGGTCTGTGCTCAGTACTCTAATGGAGTAAAGATTAATATAGTTAGCTTTGACAGTGGGTGAAGGTATAAAGAAATTTATAAATTGGCATCAAAACTGTCAGGGCAGGTATAAATCAGTCTTGACTTAAAAAGAATTAACGAATTGCTGTTCTTGAGAAGAAGAAGAATTCCTAGTTTAAGATTTACAGTATGTATTTGCAGAGAAAAGAATGATTTCTAGGACTATCAGTTAAGCATTTTCATATTCAGTGTTTTACAGTTCAATAATACGGCAATGGGGTAATTGGGGCTGAGATTTCCATAGGGCTCTGTGGTTCTGAGTGTACAAAAAGTATTCCCTGCCGTCCCCTCATCAACTGCTCACATTAAAAATAAAAATAAAAAAGCCTTAACAAGAAAAAAACATGCTCAACACAGAAAATGTCTTTGGCTCCCTATAGACAAATTTCTCATGTTCTCATATATTTCGATCTCAGAAGATTCGCTTCCTATTTCCAAAAGATCACAAAGCACAGCTGTGAGTGTTCCACCCATATCCCCTCAAATCCCTTTTGCATTTCCTATCTTTGGTGTGTTTCACTCCCTACAGCCAGCACCTGTACTTGTTTGGAGGACAGCATTCCATTTATTCCTCAAAAGATAAATGGTCAGTGTCTCTTTTATAAGGGCACTAATCCCATTGGTGAGGGCAGAGCCCTCATGACCTAATCACCTACCGCAGGCCACACTTCCTAACACCATCACATTGCAGATTAGGATTTCAACATAAGAATTTTGGAGAGACACGAGCATTCAGTCTGTAGCAGACTTTCCTCCTGAAACACTGCTATGTTTTTCACACATCCAGTAAATATGACTAAGCACCTCCAAGGTACTAGTCACTCTTCTAGCTGCTTGGAATATACCAACAAAGACATCTGCCCTCATGGGGCTTACCTTCTAGTAAGGGACAGGGGGCAGAAAAGATAGAAAATAAAACACAGCAAAATAACTTAAAAGTAGGTGATGTCATATTTCAATAAATGAAAAATGCTGTAGGAAAATAAACTTGACTGGAGTACAGGAGGTCTGGAGAGGAAGTAAGGCGGCAAGTTGCAATATTAGAAAGAACGGTTCCTTCCTCTCTCTCAGATTATTTATCAAAAATAATAATAATAATAATAATAATGACCCTTCAGTAGCTTCCTCCTTCATTCACTGCATCCCAGGGAACCTTTCTGATGTCAAGATTCAATGTTTCCAGGACACCTGCTGTCTTCAGATTTGCCCCTAATTCCTGGTGAGTCCAGCATTATCATATTAGCAGTTAAATTTATCCTCCAAATGCTAGCTCTTTCATCAAAAGATAAGATTGTAATATTTGACAACTAAGAGTTTATAAGAACTAACTTATTTTCACCACTAATGAGCTCAAAAAAATACTACTAATAATAATGACCCTTCAGTGGCTTCCTCCTTCATTCACTCATTCATCTTCTCTTCATACTTTACTCTCTCCTTGGATAATTTCATTCATATCCAAGGCTTCCACTGAAACCATATGCTGGTAACCCTCAGACCTAATTTCCATTTCTTACGCCCCTCAGGTTCACACAGAGATAAGGGCTCTGTTACAAATCACTGACTAAACTAGGGTTAAAGCATTGGACTGTAAACAATTTGCCTATTTTGTAAATTAGAACGGAGAACTCATCCCAAGTCAACAATGCTTACTTTCTTGAATTTCAAGCACTGTTTCTGAAGTGTGCAAAACAAGCCTGCAGGACAAAGGCCTGAGCATCTGCAACAGGAAGATAGCTCCCTGGGAGGCATCTTAAAGCCCTGGGCCTGTGACTGTCTTGGCCCGCACATTACCTCCTGAGGCAAACATTTCCATTTATTTTTCTACTTCCAGCTCTGCTGACATTTGCACTTCAAACCTAGTCACTTCAAGCAATCCTTTTAAATATGTGTGTATGCTATGGGAGCTTCTCATTAATCTGCAAGACTCAGGACTACTCTGCATCCCAGGGAACCTTCCTGATGTCAAGATTCCATGTTTCCAGAACATCTGCTGATTTCAGATTTGCCCCTAATTCCTGGGGAGTCCAGCATTACCACATTAGCAGTTAAATTGAGCCTTCAAATGTGAGCACTTTCCTCAAAAGGTAAGATTATATCATTTGACAACTAAGAGTTTCTAAGAACTAGCTTATTTTCACCACTAATCAACTAAAAGAAATACTAGGGCACAAGTATGAGAAATTAAAGAAGAGATTAAAACCTTAACAGAAATTGAAAAGCTATCATTGAAGAAGTAACTCATTGACAATATAATGATATAGAATCTTGGAAACAGTGACATTTAGAGATGTCATAAAAGAAAATGTTCCCTTAACAAGTGTTATAAATACTAATTAAAAAATCTCGAGGAGTTTGGGAAACAGTGAGGGCTAAATTGTTTGAAGACAAGTTTATTTTATTGAAGTAATTTATCCAATAATATTTGCTTCACTAGGTAAAGATAGAAAAGGGATTTTTGCATCCCACTGCAATATGTTAATTCTGAGTCTATTAAAAAGTACATTTAGTTCTCAGGTATTGGCTATCACACCTTCATCTCTCCAGAGTACCTTAAATATAGAAAGACAACTATCTTATCACTGTTACTGAAAAAAGAACATAAACCTTCTGTCTGAAAGTTTAAGGTCCACTATTTATTTGTGCACTCAAGGAGGAAAAACTCCATCTGAACTCATGAGGATAAAATTCTGACCTGAGGTGACATAATTAAGTCTATGTGCCAATAAATACCATTTATTCACACTGAAAATAAAATGATGCTCTAATTATAAATCATTGCACAACATGTAGCAATATATTAAATGGATAAAATGCATGTGTGTGTGTGTGTGTGTGTGTGTGTGTATCTTTGTGTGTATGCATGTGTTTGTGGATGTCTGTGTCTTTGTATGTGCATGTGAATGTTTGTGTGCATGTCCATGGATATTTATGGTTGCTGAAGGTAGGTAAACCATTGCTGAGAAATGGCTCAAAAAACCATCACTATGGAAGGATAGGAGTTAATGAGAACTAATGAGGATGGGAAAACTTGGAAAAACCCTGGGGAAATAAATCGCAGTGCATTTTCTGGAAAGAGTGAGCAACATAATATTCAGATATATGGTGAGATAAGGAGAGCTTAGCAGAAAAGACGCTATGCAGAATCATGAATGTGGAGAGATCCATCTACGTCCTGATGAGGTCCTACTTATTACAAGCACTTAAAAGCAATAGCATTGATAAAATGTAATCTGGTCCCACTAGAGCCACAAAAGTTAAAGAGCACCCTGATCAGCCTTATGGCATTCTCCACTATGGAGGAGTGAAGGGACTGAGCTGGAGAAGAGACTGGAAGGCTAGGCAAGCCCACTAATGCAGCGATCAGGGAAATGAGAAGATGAAAGCCACAGGACTGCAGAATGGACTGGATGTGGGGAGGAGAAAAACAGAAATGAAACATGATCCCCTCATCCCTTAGACTCCCAAGTTTTTGGTTCTGGTGACTAAATGGGTATAAGAGTCATTAACACTGATACAGGGGGAGCAGATGTGTAGGAATATATTAATTCATGTCTCCAGGATCCACATTTGGGGATATTCAATGGGCAACAGCATTCCAGATGTGAAGAGTCTCTCAAAACCTTATCATCAGAGCATGGGCTATCGATAAGCCTGGCATCACGGAAATGTTCTCAGCTCATAGATGACTACTGCCATTCAGCAGTTAGTTAAAGCGATTTGATACCTAACAGCTCTGACTTTTCTGAACACAAACCTCTTACAGAGAGACAAGAGAATTAAATGACACATTCAAGAGCTGTGGAATAATATCCTATGCCACTAAAAGAAATTCGCACACCTTTAACACAGATTTGAGAGCCTGCCTGCTCCTGGACTGCATCTAGCATTGACAGCTTTATCCGCTAAAAACAGAGGACAGCCAGTTAAATTTGAATTACTTTAAAAAATGCAATAGTTGAAAAATATGCAAAAAAATACAGTAAATGAGACATAAACTAAGATGTTCATTGGTGTTTATTCAAAATTCAAATTTCACTGGGCACCCTGTATTTCATCTGGCAATCCTAAATTGCAGTATTATTTGTGTACTCTCTTTTGTTAGTGCTTAAGTCATATTTCTTTGAGAAAGGCACAGAAAGAGCTATTTAAACACTATCTATGGTTTTCTGCACTTACGTTACAAAAATAGCAAAGCAGGATGTTCATATGAGGCATTTGGGACGCTTCTCTAAATGCTTTCTATTTCTCTCGCATTGCATGAAGCTGTGTGTTAACATGCCTTAACCATCAATGAAATCAATGATTTAAAAGTTCTTTAAAATATAAGCAGCACCTTAAAGTACAAAATTCATATATTTCATGAATATATGAAATGTTAAATTCAGGCCTAGATTTTACAAACATTTTTGCCAAATGTCTCTGTAAACGTTAAGTTAAATAATAAACAAACTGGAGTAGAAGCCATTAGAATAGCCTCGTTAGCCCCATAGCAAAGATGGGCCATGACTGGTTTCTTCTTTTTTTTTTTTGAGATGGAGTTTCACTCTTGTTGCCCAGGCTGGAGTGCAATAGTGCGAGCTCAGCTCACCACAGCCTCTGCCTCCTGAGTTCGAGCAATTCTCCAACCTCAGCCTCCCAAGTAGCTGGGATTACTGAGCCACCACGCCCAACTAATTTTTGTATTTTTAGTAGAGACGGGGTTTCTCCACGTTAGTCAAGCTGGTCTCCAACTCCCAACCTTGGGTGGTCCACCTGCCTCAGCCTCCCAAAGTGCTGGGATTACAGGCCTGAGCCACCGCGCCTGCCATCCATGAGTGGTCTCTAGATGTCAAACCCTCTTAGTAGGTCACCTAGCTCCTGTGGATTTGTTTAAGGACATGCATGTGAACAAAACAGAATATCTCACCCCCAAAAAATACTTCTTTGGCATATTTCCATATAGCTATTCAAAGGGACTGCAAACCACAGAAATCGTATCGAAAATTTGTCTTTTGTGGAGGATATTTGCATCTGTCAAGAAAATCTGCATTGGTGAAATAAACAGCCAGGCTTTCTCTGAGCCCACCCCCACCACACCCCCATCCAAATCTCGAAAAGATTAACTCACAGGAATGGGACGGAGAGTATGACACCGTTGAAAGTCTGACAGAGACATATTATCACAGGCAGCCATCTATTCTTCCTGAGAACGGCTACCTGTGAAGTTTCGTCTGTATCTTAGTCTGTTTTCTGTTGCTTACAACAGAATACCCGAAACTAGGCAATTATAAAGAAAAGGCACGTATTTCTTACAGTTCTGGAAGCTGAGCTTCCAAGGATAAGGGGCTGCATCTGGTGAGGGCCTTCTTGCTGGTGGGGACTTCCTGCAGAGCCCTGAGGCAGCACAAGGCAGCACACGGCACAGGGACTGAGAGTGTTCACTGGGGTCTCTCTCTTTTTATAAACCTCTAGTCCCATTCTCGTAATAACTCATTAATTCCTTAATCCATGAATGGATCCTCACGACCCACTGGAGCATAAGGGCTTTTCTCCCATGATCCAGTGATCTCTTAAAGATCCCATCTCCTAATACTGCCACATTAGGAATCAAGTTTTGTTTCTGTTTTTGAGACGAAGTCTCACTCTGTCGCCAGGCTGGAGTACAGTGGCATGATCTTGGCTCACCACAAGCTCCACCTCCTGGGTTCAAGTGATTCTCCTGCCTCAGCCTCCCAAGTAGCTGGGACTATAGGCACGTGTCACCACGCCCGGCTAATTTTTTCATTTTTAGTAGAGACTAGATTTCACCAGGTTGGCCAGGATGGTCTCGATCTCTTGATCTTGTGATCTGCCCTCCCCGGCCTCCCAAAGTATTGGGATTACAGACATGAGCCACCATGCCTGGCCAGGAATCAAATTTTAACATGAGTTTTGGAGGGAACAAACATTCAAACCATAGCAATCTGTGTAACAAGATCGCCTTCACCAGCCAGGCCTTTTCTTGTCCTTCCCTCCCATAATCTGTCTTGCCACAATCCAAGCCCCTATTCCTTCTGTAACTCCAGGATCGTATAAACCTTCAGTCATCTGGCCTTTTCAGAGTTTTCATATTTCATATTGTTCTCATGTACACATGTGCAAGTAATAATTTGTATACGTTTCTCCTATTAATCTGTCTATATTATACGTTTGTTTTATAAACTCAAACTATCAAACCTTCAGAAGGGTGAGGAAGGAGGAAGTTATCTTTACCCCTATACATGATTCAGACCCCTATGTAACATTTTATGAACCAGAGTGACAATACACTCTACTTGGAAGAGTTATCAGTGTACTTTTTATGAATGAGTGGTAGATGACTGTACAACTAAAACCAATTCATTATTTGACAGATTAATGCAATACTTCTTCAACTTAGGGAAAAATTTTATATATAATATACATAAAATTCGTAACAGTAAAAAGCAGAAGAGACTGACACTGCATTATGCAAACCAGGACCTGGGATTACCAGTGTAGCTGTTAACCTGCCTTTAATTAGTTTCTTGTTTTTACTGCAAAATGATGAGTCGAATTAGACTCAATTTTCATCTCCCCACTAGGATCAGCGGACATTGACTAAATGACACAACTGATTGCAGATCATTTTATGAGACCCTGCAATTGATGTAGAATCTGTTCATGAGATAATACATGTGCAAGTGTCATGAAAAATACTAAGTACTATACAAATGCAAAGTGGCATTACTATTACATAGAGACATCTGTCACAATTCGTAGGCACTGTAACAATAAGTGAGCTAGAAAAAAACAGGCAGCAGAATAAATATGATAGTGAAGAAGGGACTGTCAAATTTCTGAATTCTGAAGAGTTTTGAGTGGACAAACAAATAGTTTACCTTCAGTCTATTAAAGTCAAAGCCAGAAAGGCCAAGAACTCTTACTATTATAGGTAAAAATGTGGGTAGTGGTGAAAGGGGTGCCAGGCTGTCCTTTCCATTAGGTCCAGTTTGGTAAAAGTTTGTATGATCTCAAATACGAGTGGCAGCTTACTCTCACTCTGTCCCACCCATGTTGGTCCCCCATCCTGATCTTTGCCCCTAGTTCATGGAAACCCCTATCTGGCATGTTCACCCCTTCATCTCCAAGCAATACCACCCTTTAAACCTAGATCAAGTTCTACCGATTGGGCGAAACCTTCTCTTACTATGCAAGTTCAAACATATAGTCTGACCACAAATTTTAAAAGCACCTATAGCCTGTATTATTCCCCAAATAGTCATTCTTTGATTTATTCAACAAATACGTACTGAGCGACTACTATGTGCCAGGAGCACACAGAATACAGGAGCAAACAAAACACACACAAAAAATCCCTGACCTCATGGAGTTTACATTCTAGTAAAGGAGACAACTAATACACTAATTAATTGATTGATTGATTGATTTAAAATGTATTACATGTCATGAAGAAAATAGGCTATTTTTAAAAATAACATTTATCTCATGAATTGACATTTAACTGTTCTGTGGCCTCAATAGGCTGTATGACTTTGGAGATGAGGTTGGGTAGATATTAATTTCCTCACATCTGTAAGACAGAGAGATAATTTGTAATGTCTATTCCTGTTCCAAATGCTATGTCCCTCATCTAAAGACTGAAAATATTTTAATGACAGATATGCACACAGTTTTAAGATAAAGATTATGTTTGGTTTTCAGTGTGGTTTAATCCCTGAGGTTAGAGTCAACAATATTTTCCAAATTAAAATTTGTTCTATCAAAACAAATGCATGAACATGTAAATAATTTTTGATTATTGCTTTGGTACAGTATTAAAATCTGTATTTTAAGATTTTTAAGCAAAATAAGACATTTTTATTTTAACAGATAGCTAATGCGTATTTCAAAGTCACTTTTAAGAATTATAGACATCTTAACTGGAATCATCACCATATTTGCTCAAAAAATGCTGGGCAAATAGATCCTAAATCTGTAATCGTATATGGCTGAAGAAGAAAAGGAATGCATTCCTCTTTCATCTTTGAAGCAGAAGTGGCCTCACTGAATATGTGAGAACCTACAGCCCAGGTTTCTGATAGCTTCCTCACAACCAACTTCACTCTGTCTCCCTATTCCCATTTGCTGAGCAGACACAAAGAAACCTGTCACTAGAAAACACAGATTCAGTGAGATCTGAGGACCAAGGAATGTCCTTTACCCAAAACACCTTCCCTGAGGCCAATGTCTGAGTTCTCACAATTAGCGATTTATTCTTCTATGTCATATACTAGTTATTTCCGGAAAGTCGATAAGGAGAAGATGAGGAAGGGGGTGAAAACATGGGGAACTCAGGGCTAGAGTATGTTTGACAGTGACTGTTGGTTGGGGGTGGGCTAAAAGATAATAGCTTGATAAGATACTGAGACCAAGGCCACAAAGGGAGCAACCTTAGTGTAATTTCTCGCAAATTAGAGTGTGAGATGGAGGCAGGAGAATACAGTCTGGAGGCAGGGAACATAAGGCCAATTGATGCTGACCTCCTAGAACTAAATTAAAAGGAAACACTTTATGACAGGAAATATCCTCTTCATTTATGTAGGGCATTCCCCAAGTAAATGACTTTGTAACTTTACTTCACCCTCTTCATTTACATAAAGCATACAGCTAGTAACCAATAGAAACCTCTAGAGGATATTTAAACCCCAGAAAATTCTGTAACGGGGCTCTTGAGCCCCTATGCTCGACCCGCTCTCACCCTGCGGAGCATACTTTCATTTTCAATAAATCTTTACTTTTGTTGCTTCATTCTTTCCTTGCTTTGTGCATTTTTTCCAATTCTTTGTTCAAGATGCCAAGAACCTGGACACCCACCACTAGTATCAAGATGAAGACAGAGTAGGGGGAATAAAGAAAGAAGGGGTTTCAGAGAGGAAGGGAGGAGGAATTTCAAGTCATATTTTGTTAAAACTGTTCTTTGCTGTCTGTACCTCTGACATGACAATGAGCCATTTTCGTTAGTATTTTGCTTGGCTGGCATTCTGGTTTGCCATAATTGGTCATGGTTCCTATTAACCTGACCAAAAATTAAGGTTTAAAAAATTGCACAATTCATATACACCATGGAATACTATGCAGCCATAAGAAACGATGAGTTCGTGTCCTTTGTAGGGACATGGATGAACCTAGAAACCATCATTCTCAGCAAACTGACACAAGAACAGAAACTCAAACACTGCATGTTTTCACTCATAAGTGGGTGTTGAACAATGAGAACACATGGACACAGGGAGGGGAGCCTCACACACTGGGGTCTGTTGGGGATGGCCAAGGGAGGGTCAGCGAGGGAAGGGTGGGGAGGCTGGGGAGGGATAACATAGGGAGAAATGCCAGATGTGGATGACGGGGGGATGGAGGCAGCAAATCACATTGCCATGTGTATACCTATGCAACAATCCTGCATGACCTGCACATGTACCTCAGAACCTAAAGTACAATAAAAAAAAAATGTGCAATTGTCCAATATATGACTCCTAGGTTTTGTAAACCAAAAATAAAATTCTAAGCCCCTCAACTGACTTCATGGACCCTTCATCTAGGCCAAGCAAATTCCAAAGAAACCTGAAACACTAGTTCAGGCCATGATGGAAAGGGGTGCTCAGACATGCCTCATTATACGCACCTCTTTTGCAGGCACAGCTGACCAGCATTAACATTATAACAGAGATCTTAGGACTGATCTTTGCAGCAACAGAAACCAAATTCCAACCTGACTGTAATGTACCATCACATGACAGATAGCAGGTCCTGAAAAAAAAAAATCTCAGTATTTTAACCCAAAATATATTCCTTTGACATATTTTGAAAGGCCTTGCAAAGCTGTCTCTTGCAGGGGAAATGCAGTCTGTGGAGAATACCCTTCCCTTTCCAGGTCTTTTTTGATCCTGAACTGATTAGCTGAGAGTCTAGAACATTTTGCCATCTATTGCCTCAGGGCAGCCACCTAGGCAACTTCATCTACGGGATAAGAATCTCCGTCTCCACAACCCGTATCTTAACCCAGACACTTGTTTCTGCTGATTCCAGGTCTTTAGAGAATATCAGTTTTAACTAATCACCGATCAGAAAACCTATGAATCCCACCCCCACCACCTTCTTCAAGTTGTTCTATCTTTCTGGACGAAACTAATGTATACCTTACATATGTTGATTGATGTCTTATGTCTCCCCAAAACATATAAAACCAAGCTGTAACCCAATCGCCCTAGGCATATGTTCTCAGGACTTCCTGAGGCGGTGTCACGGGTCATGGTCCTCACATCTGGCTCAGAACAAATCTCTTCAAATATTTTACAGAGCTTGGCTTTTTCATCAACAATTTCTAGGTAAAAGTTAAAAAGTGAGGGTTCATATTTGCTACCATTTCACTTGCATTAAATTGCTAATTTCCCTCCTCCTGTGGGCAAGAAGCTGAATGGCCTACCTCAATTTCCCTTCACTTATTCAAGTCACTCAAATGTTGTGCAGGCAGCTTTTACTTTCTTTAAAAGCATTACCCTTGAAAACTTTCATAGTTTTGGCTCTTAAGTCCATCAAAATTAGTCTTAATCTGTGAACACATAAAGATAATCCTTTCTTCTCACAATAACTATAGATTTTCAAAACAGGGGCAAATAAAGCACTTTATTTACTTCCAAATTTATTGTGTTCCACTTAGGAATGAACTATTATCTGGGTAGCCCATGGGATGCCAACTCTATACAGAGAGAATAAATCAGTTCAGCAATGGACTTGGTGTGGCTGAATGTAATGACACTTCCAAACTGCAGGACTGTGGAAAACAAGATATTTTCATTGTGCCTTAGTTTCCTTTCTTATACAATAGGAAAATAACCTATCCAGTGTATTCTAAGATTTGCCAAATGCAATACATTTTTTTAATATAAGGCATAGAATATCTTTAGAGTTACTCAAATAATTTTTTAACTCTTCTCCTTTCCTTGGATGTTGGCAGATTAAATGAGAGAAAAGCAAAACAAAAAAACAGAAAGGTGAAATAAGGATTGTACTTTGTTTTACCACATTTAGAGAATGTATTAATCCATTTTCGCACTACTATAAAGAAATATCTGAGACTAGGTAATTTAAAAAGAAAAGAGGTTTAACTGCCTCACAGTTCCGCAAGATGTACAGGAAGCCTGATGGTATTTGCTTCTGGGGGGGCCTCAGGAAGCTTCCAATCATAGCAGAAGGCAAAGGAGAAACATGGAACAGGAGAGTGAGGGGGGTGGTGCAGCACACTTTAAACAACCAAATCGCAGGAAAACTCACCATTGTAAGAAGAGCACTAACGGGGAAATTTGCCCCCATAATCCAATCACCTCCCACCAGGTCCCACCTCTAACACAGAGGATTAAAATTCAGCATGAAATTTAGGTGGTGACAAAGAGCCAAACCACATCAGAGAGTATATCTTGATTGTACCAACACTAAAGTTTCACTGATTCTAAACTGACATACAGATTACTTTAAAACTTTTCTCTTCTTTCTCAAATTTGTAAGAAGTATAAACTAACCAGCTTTGTGAATTGACAGAGAAAAGAAATAGAAAAAAAAAAGAATCCCTGCTCAAAAGGAGGGTCCTTAATAGTTGAATAAAAGACAAATAATTCTAGACAGTATCATTAAAAATTCAATACAGTAAATATAGTTGGATAAATATATATTGAGTACTGTGGTCTGAAAACAAAATACATTCTCTTCAAGGAATTCATAAAACTTGCATAAACTTTTCTATGTATCAGGTGTGGCAAACTATTACTTTGGGATAGTTTTCTGAGAAAGCACTTCTACTCCCAGGCTGGAGTGCAGTGGTGCAATCTCGGCTCGCTGCAACCTCCACCTTCCGGATTCAAGTGATTCTCCTGCCTCAGAGTCCTGAGTAGCTGGGACTAAATGTATGTGTACCCTTGTCTAGTCCCTCCATATATTATTTCTGGGTTTGGCCATGTGACTAGCTTTAGCCAATGGGACATTAGCAATGGTGATGCAGGCTATATTTTCAGAACTCTAACTCTTGGAACATTCCCTCTTAGATTCCAACCACCATACTGAAAAAAACAAAGCCCAATCTAGCCATTTAAAGAGTACACATGAAATTAAACCAAGGACCCAGCCAATAGCCCCGAGTAAGCTCTCAGTCAATGGCCAGTACCAACATGCTCCTTAAAAGAGATTCCTCCCATTCCAGTTGGTCTGCCCTAGTTAAAGTAGCATGGAGCAGAGATAAGCTGTCCTTAAAAAGCCCTTTTTAAACTACAGAATTTGAGTAAATAAATTATTATTATTGCATTAATCCAATAAGTTGGAGATAAATGCCATGCAATTATCTTAATCATCAGAGTATGAAGAATTTCTCAATTTATTCTAAGATACTATAATGGTACAAACTGTATTCCATGACATAATAAAGACGAAGAAAATATAAGCTTTGAACAAAGAGAAAAAAAACAAAAACTGTGAAATAAAAAGCATTTTATAAATTACTTAAGAGTTATAAAGATAAAAAATTTTACTGACAGACTACTTAGAAAATAAGGTCAATGAGACTATCTTCTGATTTTTTTATCTTGCCCAAATTCCCTTCTAAAGCATCTGGGGAGTCATGCCCTCAGATGGGTTTTATTTAACCCTACATATCATGATTTACTTTTTAACCTGACTCTGGCATAACATTACAAAACAAAGAAGAAAAACAAAATATTTTACCCCAAATTATGTTTCTTTGCTATATTTTGAAATGGCCTTGCAAAGCTGTTCTTGGTGGGGGGAAATTTGCTGGGCACGGTGGCTCACATCTGTAATCTCAGCACTTTGGGAGGCTGAGGTGTGCAGATCACTAGAGGTCAGGAGTTTGAGGATAGCCTGGCCAATATGGTAAAACCCCGTCTCTACTAAAAATATAAAAAAAAAAAAAAAAAAAAAATTAGCCAGCCATGGTGGCAGGTGACTATAGTCCCAGCTACTTGGGAGTCTGAGGCAGGAGAATCACTTGAACCCTGAGGTAGAGGTTACAGTGAGCCAAGATAGCACCACTGCACTCCAGTCTGGGCAACAGAGCGAGACTCTGTCTCAAAAAAAAAAAAAAAAAAAGAAAAAGAAATCTTAAATCAATTAGCTAACCTACTTAAGAAACTAGAAAAAAGAAGAGCAAACTCAACTCAAATCTAAAGGCAAAAAGTAATAAAGGTCAGTGAGGTAATAAGTGACATAGGAAATAGAAAAATAGCAAAAAGTAATGAAAATAAAATTTGGTTCTTTCGAAAAAATCAAAAGAATTGACAAGTTGATTCCTGGTTTTGGTGGAATTTCTGGTTTTCCTTGTTTCTTAGTTAGCCAGACTAAGAAAAAAGAGAAAAGACTCAAAACATCAAAACCAAGAATGAAAAGGAAACATTAATACCATCTGTACAGAAATTAAAAGAATTTTAAGCATATTATAAAAACTGTAAACAATTGTATGCTACCACAAATTAGATGATCTAGATGGAATAGAAATTACTCTAAATACACAAACTACCAAAACTGACTGAAGAAGAAAAACAAAATCTAAATAGAAGTATAACAAGAGGTTAAGTTAGTAATCAAAAACTTCCCATAAAGAAAAGCCCCGGGCTAGATGGTTTCAGCTTCACTGCTGAATTTTACTAAGGGTTTAAAGAACTAACACCAGTTCTTCCCAAACTGTTCTAAGAAACAGAAGAGAAGGTAACACTTCCTGTATTAATCTGTTCTCCCACTGCTGTAAAGAAATGCCTGAGACTGGTAATTTACAAAGAAAGAGGCTTAACTGGCTCACAGGCTATAGAAGAGGCATGGCTGGGGAGGCCTTAGGGAACTTTCACTCTGGCAGAAGGCAAAGTGGGAGCAGGCATCTTTGCATGGGCAGAGCAGGAGGAGAGAGAGTGGGGAGGTGTCACACACTTTTAAATAACAAGATCTTGTGAGAACTCGATCACAAAAACAGCACCAACAAAGTGGGAAATCAACCCCCATGACCCAGTCACCTCCTACCAGGCCCACCTCCAACACTGAGGATTACCATTTGACATGAGATTTGGGCAGGGACATAAATCCAAATCACATCACTTTCCAACTCATTCTGTGAAGTCAGTATTAACCTGCTACAAAACCCAGGCAAAGAAAATCACAGAAAAGAAAACAGACCAATATCCCTTATGAATATAGATGCAAAAATCTTCAATAAAATACTAGTAAACTGAACCCAGCAACATACAAAAAGAATTACAGTAGTACCCCATTACCCAGGGAAAATATGTTCTAGGACCCCCCCAGTGGATGCCTGAAACTGAAGACAGTACCAAACAGTATATGAACTATTTTTCCTATAATATACATATCTATGATAAAGTTTAATTAATAAATTAGGTACAGTATGAGATTAACAATAACTAATAACAAAATAGAAGATTATAACAATATGCCAGCATCACTACTTTGATGCTTTGGGGCCATTATTAAGTAAAATAAGGATTACTTGAACAGAAGCACTGAGATGCCATGACAGTCAACCTGATCGCTGAGACAGCTAAGTGCCTACTGTGTGGGTAGAGCATGCAATGTCGATACACTGGAAGAAGGGAGGATTCATGTCCCGGGTGAGAAGGAGCAGGACAGTGCAAGATTTCACCACACCATGCAGAATGGCGCACAATTTAAAACTTACGAATTGTTTATTTCTGAAATCTTCCATTCACTATTTGCAAACTGCAGTTGACTGAAACTGTGGAAACTGAAATCATGGCTAAGGAGGGGACTACTGTGTATACTATGACCAAGTGGGATTTGTCTCAGAAAGGCAAGGTCAGCTCAAAATATGAAAATCAATCAAGGTAAAACACCATATTAACAGAATGAAGTTTTAAAGAAAAATGATCACCTCAGTCAATGCAGACAAGAGCATCTGACAAAGTCCAACTCTCTTTCATGATAAAAGCTCTCATCTAGGAACAGAAGAAAACATCCTCAGCCCAGTAAAAGACATCTGCATACTTCTCAGGTAACATTATGCTTCATAATAAAGACCAACAGCTTCCACTCAGATGGGTAAATAACATGAATCTTGAAAAACACACACATACACACAACCACCTACATTTTCCCTCAGTGCAAGAAGAGTAAGAGATTTTCCACACTCCCCACCTTTTCTTAGCACAGATATCTTAGAAAACTTGTAATTGTTCATTCTTTCTCTGCCTTGTTAAAATGTACTATGTAAATCTTTCCAAAACTTAAATAAGACTCTTGTCAGTGTTATGACCCAGAAATCTTTTCCTTAAAGACACAGGAGGCATATCTTTAAAATAAATGAAGCCAATGAAGAAGACAATACATCCACCATGGGGGTTTCCATGGGAGGGTGGGAGCCTCACACAACAGGCACCCAGGTACAAATTATAAATCTACCTCCTGTTGTAAAGATATGATAAATTTGTTTTTCCTTTGGATTAAGGCAATTAGTAATCACAGATGGCTACTCCAATTATCAGGTGAATTTAGGATGAACCATGTGTGACAAATGGGGCTGTCAAGTCCTCTTATTTGAAGACTAGTTATCATTTATCTTGAGGACATGTATAGCAAGTATTGCCTCTGCTTAGCTGTATAAAAGGATAGGATTTCTTTCTGTCTTTTCCATCTCTTTAGTGGATTGCCTATGTTGAGAATGACGTCTGGTTTAATGTTTATTCAAAAATCAAAACTGTTTTCTACTTTTGTGTTGAGCTTGTCTGGGTTGGCAGGAGATTTTTTTTTTTTTAATTTTTATTCCCCTAACACTTGACTTCGTCAGATCCGGAATAAGACAAGGAAGTCTTGCTCTTACCACTTCGTTCAACATTGTACTGGAATTTCTGGTCAAGTCACTTAGTCAAGAAAGGGAAATAAAAGGCATCCAGATGGGAAAGGAAGAAGTAAGACAATTTCTATTTGCATATGACATGATCTTTTGTGTAGAAAATTGCAAGAAATTCACAAAAATATTGCAGCTAATATATGAGTTTAGTAAGTTTACAGTACACAAAATCAAGATGCAAGATTAAATTATATTTCCATATACTACCAATGAACAATCCAAGATGAAATTAAGAGAACAGTTTGTTTACAATAGCATCAAAAAAATAAAATTTAAGATTAAATTTAAAAAAAGAAGTAAATGACTTGTACACTAAAAACTGCATAACATCATTTTTAAAAAGATTTTAAAAAGACCTAAATAAATGGAACGACATTTGTGTTCAAAAATTGGAGGACATGCCATTGTTTAAATGGCTGCATTAGTTTCCTCTTATTGCTATGCAAATCACCACAAATTTAGTGGCTTAAAACACAAAGCTTATAGTCCTGGATTGTTCTAAAATGGTGCTTACTGGACTAAAATCAAGGTTTTGGTACGGCT